>JAQQZZ010129927.1:400-13872 GCA_030265115.1 Mopalia vespertina | reverse complement strand
GCACATGCGCATTGACAGCTGTCAAGCTCACCAGTTTTCCGAACGCTTTACGGAAACGGACGAATGAGAACAGTACCGAGTACCTGATTTTATGTGGATTGGGCCTGGATAAGGCCGAGCTTCATATCCCTGTATATTGTAATCCCAGGTCTAACCAAAAAGTATTCAAGGAACAAAACGAGATAGTTTAAGTCAGGGTAAGGCCATGCAATTGCTATACATTGAAGAATAAAGTGCAGAATCATAGTAGCGTTGGCTATTTCTAAAGGTTAGGAAGAATCAAGTAGTGTAGCTATATTACATGTTGTGTTGGTTATCGTTGACCACCATCACCATACTAAATCTTGTCCAGCCAGAGAAGCTCATAAAAATCTGATGCACAAGTATTTGAAAAATAGGGATTGAGGGAGGACATATTTCAATATACCTTTTAAATTCAACGGACAACGAAACATTTTAAACATTCCAATGCAAAAGGTTTTGTAGGTTAACCCAATTTCCCCCCAAATACCCAATTATCAATGCTTAATACAATGAAGCAAACTTTGGGTCGAATTCTTGCGCCATTACGAAGTTGTGAAACAGTCGTTTTGGGGGAAAAGTGTGTGTTTTGTAATCAAATCGCGTCTATACAGAGTGACGAAATCCGCATTTAACATTCGCTGGCCAGGTTATCTATAACGATGGTTCTCCTTAGATTCATTATTGTGTCCATCTGTTTAAGATAGACTATTCTAGCGAATGGTGTGTGCAATAGCGATAGCATATTGGTCAATCCTGTATCTGGTATGTGTACAAAACATGACCGACAATATGGAGAATAATGTACAGTTATTGCAATGACTTGTAGCGATAAAGCTAATATAAAATTGATACAATTCATTCAAATACTACTTTATTGTGATTATTGCTCGGGGTGAAAATAAGGGTCAGTTGCCATCGAATGTATATTCAAATTATCAGAATATTCTAATTCATCTAGTTTTTCGCACTTAGAAAAATCACACAGCTGTCCATGCATGATAAACTGAAGTATTTTACCCACTGACTGTAAGTGATTCACCCGGCATTAGGCGAGTTGTTTGCGATAAAACATTCGTAGCTTCGAAACATTCCACGTGAGATCGTTCAATGACATTTTCGGGGCTGTGATCCAAACCATGTAAAACAATGTAACAATTGAACCGAGATTATCTGTAAAAACATTCCAGGAATACGCGATTGGTATCCCTATCGATTGGTATTTGTTAACATATATGTTTTGTTAAAATACATATTGTATCCGTGTGTATCACAAACAGAAACAGCACCTACACAGAAGACAAATTTATTAAATTGGTTACCTCATATACGATGATCTGTGAAGTCGTCTCTCTCTCAGTGGATATTTCAGTTAATGGCATTTTAAAATATTTTTTAGCATAATTTGTCTTTAGTGGAATGTGTAAAGAAAGCATAAACAGTAATAAGTTTGTTGTGTTTTTGACGTGATTGCATTGTGGCACTTGTGTACTACCATAAACTACCTTTATATTCTTTCAGTAGAACTGTCATCGCGGTTGTTGGGTCATAACAAAATAGGTTAAGGGAATGCATCCCTTGTTCATATTCTCTATTGAACGTTTCATTGGTTGTCCGTTACCAAGATTGATTGATTGATTATTTGGTGTTTTACGCCGTGCTTAATGGTATGTCACTTATATGACGGCGGTGTATTCCAACAATAATTGACACTAGCACAACCAAGATGTGAAGTGTTTTCGTAATGTTGGAAAGTTAATTTTCCTCCAGTGTAAAGTAAAGACGGCATTGCTACTCTTCAAACAAACTGCCATTACTAAGGGTTGGAATCCAGTTTTTAAACAGTAGGTGAGTTCTATGAAAAAGTCAATCTTTGATTCTAAAAGTAATACATAAGAAACAATAAAATTTGTACAAACATTAGTAAAAACACAAAACTTACCCCTTCCCGAAGCGTGATTTGCAATGTGCGTATAACCACCAATAACTAAAGCTCAAAATGTTTAATCAGATGTATCTGACGTAAGCGTATTATATTACCGTTTAGCATCAGAACCGTCGTAATCTTTTAAATTACCGTCAATATTATTACATCAAGCATACACAAATTACTCCCTTTTGAAAATCTTTTGATGTTTTGTTCAAGGTACCGTAACGAAGCCTAACGCCTCATTTTCCAGCAAAGGGATAAAAGACAACTTGAGATAGAAGAAAAATAAACAGACCAAGCTTCTCATAAATACATTAACAGCCAAATTTGATAACCGTCTGCTGATTACTATTATACCTTCTGAATACCATCAAATGACACGATTAATGTAAAAAATAATATAAATAACTTGTTGTAGCTTATTTGTAATACAGGGAAAAAACTGACATTTTCAACACAAGTAATGTCTTGAATCAAACAGGCACATGATAAAGATATATCTCATTATTTCTTAGTAATAACCCAACATTTTATGTCATCGATTTTTTTTTTTCCACGAGTTTCATGTCATCCATATTTTATTCAAATAATATTTGATATGGATGGAGCTTTTATATTTGGCTTATACAAATATAGTCTATATGTTTGCGTTTGTTGCATTAAATAATTGGTGTTAGTATGAAGCTAATCGGAATCCAAGAATTATACTTTTTGGTAAATGACCACTATGCTATTTAAGGAAAATTTAGAATTAATTTTAGTTTTCTTTTCTATATATCTTTCCTACTGAGGATTTTGTTATTCAACATGGGAACTTTTCACATCGAAAATAATTCAGTTTTGTATGAAGTTTGGCTAAACTATAAAGAAGCAAATGTCGTGTTGGGGCTCATAAAGTTCTGTTGCTGGTATGTTTTCAACACACTGCCTGAATGTTTACCCGTAGAGCATGCGCACTGTATTATTTTGCAGAAAGTTCTCCATCTGTTTGAAATAAAACCTGCACGAGATGATGGATATCTGCAGTTGGCATGGCAACTGGAATTAATGAACTGACTCGAGGGGTAACAGCGTTCGCCTAAGCTTAGACTTAGAGTGCGCATGCCTGACCTAATTCACACGACTCAATTCACCCTTGACCTGTACCAGAGCCGATAGGGAAGTTTTTCAAAAAGCAAGTTTTACGTTTAACATTGCACCTTCGACGCATTATTTACTCTAACAATAACGAAACCGTGCTATCTTATAATGTATAGCCTACATAGCTATAAATGTCAGCATATGTAAAATATAATATAACGAAGAAAAAATACTGGGAAAATGAACCAGATTATCAGAATAATCCCAAAACAAAACAAATATACATTTCTGAGTTTATCGATGAAAAAAATACACCGTTTTTTTGTCCCAGTGTCCGTGCTTCCAGAAGAACAAGATTATCATCCTTTACTGGGATGAACATTCGTGACGGTTCTGCTTGAGCCTCTGTAGCTCGGTTGGCTAGAGCGCGGTCCTGGTGGACAAATCCGACTTTGAATCCCGGCGGAGCAGCATGAACATTTTGATCAAATGCATAACAATGGGCATATTTAATATTTTTAAATAGCATATGACTAACCTTTGATGTTCTGATCAATAGAATGGTAAATGTAATGGTAACGATATTCTTTAAATGTTCAGGCCATTGTGTTAAACAAATGCACACTAGTTGTTTTGATGTAAAATTTTTGATCTTAAAAATGATTTTTAACTGTTTTTATGATGAGGTTTATCAAACATGTTAATAGTGCTATTTTTTCCTTAACTGAAAATAAAATTTTCAGAAAATCTCAATGAAATCATCCATTGCAGTGTTAAGAAAACGTTTTCACTGCGTTTGGCCAATATTCTTAAAACGTTATGAAAATGTATTTGTCTATATTTAAGAAATATGTATGTTTGCCGGAAACAGATTTTTATCATTATTTATGCAACAAACACAATCGTGGGTTATATCTAGATCACCTACTCTCGTTTTGTGCCCATGTGCCATACTTCACGTTGAGAAATAACGATTGGCAGCTTTTATTTTACTAAGAGACCGAGTCATTTTAGTTTGAGCGTCAAAAGCTCAGACTGTACAGTTTTACCCTCCGTGTTCGATACCAGGTGTATGCGTACATATGCATCTTTACCTTTGGAAGTATAAATATTGTGCCCAGTCGTACATTTTACATTTACACGGATTTTTTAGATTTTTCTAGACAGAGTTTGCAACTTATATCAATAACAACACTGATGCCCATGGCACGTGGCTTAGTGGTAGCGTGTGCGCTTACTAGTCCATCTTCGATTTACTGTTCACGGGATCGAGTCCGTCTGTCGATCATCAGCCGACGGTATATGAGTGAGTCACACGATGTGGCTACGGCAATCGCGGGCTTTGTTCACCGTACTTAGGCTAGGAGCAGTTTGAAGTTTACAATCGATCGTCATATAAGTGAAATACCCTTGAGTACTACGTTAAACCTTAATCAAACAAACAAACATCAACTACACCAAACATGAAGTTCAAAATTCGTAAGATAGTAGTACAAAGTTAAGTGGAAACGTGATATATATGTATGGTTCAAATGACCATATTGAATTATTGTGAGAAACTTTCAAATCCTTCTTCCTAAAAATGGTCAAACCGATCAAACGGAAACTTGGCACATATCTACTTCGTTCCAAGGCACATAATCTTGTTGGAAAACGTTCTTTTACATAAAACAAATTAAGTCTCCGGCAGCCAATCAAAATGCTACAATTCAACAAACACACATATACTTCGATATAAGGCGTATTTGACATATTTCTTATTTTATACAAAAAGCGTCTCAAGCAACCAGTAAATGATAAAGTGTTTTTTTCTAATTGGGGACGCTAAAAAACAATAACAGTTTCATTGACCCTCCTTTCCCAAAATGCACAAAGAAGCCAAAACGAGGCTAAACGATTGAGAACATCTGTCATATGTCAAATCCTCAAAAAAGCCCCTCAAACCCGGCATTGCTACTTTAGTAGCTATATATCCAAACAGCAAAACACATAAGACAAAAATAAGACGCTATATATTTTAGTGCACCTGTGCCAGTGATTCCCACAGGAAGAACATTCGTGTGTTCTGTCGAGAGCAGACTTTTAGAGCACTGGCCCTGCTCGCCAGTGTCTCGAGTTCGAATCCCGAACGAGGCATGCAAATGTTTCTTTCTTGCAATTTCGAACACATGCTACCAATTGACCTCACTTATGTTCTGGTCCCATCTATTCTATTTTGACAATTCAATAAAAACAGTAGTAATCAGGTGACCGTGTTTTGTTTACAAACTGAGATAGAAATAATTTCCGGGGTGAAATGAGTCATTTTCCATTTAGCTGCATGGGTAGCTATCCCAAGCCACCATACCAAGAAGTGCTACCACTAGTTCCTGGAATTCTGGGTCAGGATTGTAAACATAATGAACCGTTAAACTGGTCAGAAAACACCTGCTGGAAAACAGACGAGTTTACTGCGGAACCATGCATAGATTTCCTTAGATGCGAATGGGTATCTCGTTGAATTGTTTATACAATCAACAAAAATACGACGTTGTGTTGTATGATTTTTTTTATAATAAGGCTTGTCACTGAATCAGAAATAATATTGAATTCGAATGGCCTCTTACCTCGCTTTAAATCACTCTGTGTTCTTCTTCAAATATTCAGCGACGTGTTCAATACATAAAACATATATTTTGTGAAAATGAAATGAAATGGCAAGCATGTCATGCTGGGCTATGTTGATTGTTAGAGAAATTGACATCGTATTCTGTGTTGGGGATCACGCGATGAGCTTTAACAAGCATACATAGTCTGGAACCTGGTACGACGGTAAGAATGTTCTAATGGAGCGTAGCTACGGTTTCTTTACCAAATGACATATAGTATTTAGGAGCAGATCAACTGACTTTCCGGGGACTAGCCTTATGAGGCGCTTGTTGCTTACGTCCAAAGTTACCGCCCTGGTTTCTAGCTGTACATGATATTGAATTTTCACGATAATCAAGGTGAGCTCCCCCTGAGGGGAGTTTATAAGCGTCGACAGCACTCTGAACGTAAACGGCATAAAGTCCAAACGAGGAACAAATAAATAAAAGCTTCTTGATTCCCACGTTGACTTTAACAATTACAAACAAATATGTATTGTGAATCCCTACGTATATCCTAAAAGGGGACAATTCTTATACCTGCATGAAAATCATAAATAAAAAAATATATATTTTTAATAATATACTGTAATGTCTGAATGTGACTTTATAAAATATCTTCATCTCATGTCATCATTCTAGTAAATAGGGCACTTAAGTCTTGTCTCTTCTACTTGACTGCGTTCAAATTCTGTTTTGAATACCGATCTTTCAGAACCGTATTTTGTGTGGCAGTTGTGTGGAGCTATAGGACTGAAAGGGAGAATCGGCATCTGTGTACCTTTCCATTGATGCTAGAACTAGAAAGAATTTAGACTGTCCCCGGAAGTGGAGTGAATTAGGTCTACATGAAATTTCGCAGATTATATGACGAGGCTTAAAGGCCTTTACTATTATTTGTTTATGGGCGGGCTGAGATTGACTTTACGAGGGCAAATATTCATAGAACCACACACCTTGATTTGTTTGCTGTTCCGGAAGCATTCGATTGGTCAGGCGGTTGTCCTAGTTACTATCACGTGAATGTAGCATGGTGATGACAACAAAGAATTGTGAATGAGTTCTTTATTGAGATAAAAGTTGCGAATACGTACTAGCAGAGATGCGGCATGCTTTTTTGCCCCAAGGTTTGGGATGCTATCTAAATGGTGTAATTGCCAATGATGAGGGCCGGCTGGTACTTGTCTACTTCCATATACACTTCGTTCATTATTGTTTATTTTCACTACCGTTCTAGTCAGCAGTTTCCGCACATTCGGAGGTAACAGAGCCTAAAAAGAATAACCGGCCCATTAACAAACCGCCTGTTTTATCTAAACTAAAAACATGTTTGTCATTTTTATCTAAAACATAAGAACCTCGCAAAATAGATTTGCAACTTTTTCCCAGCGGACTCATCTTTTTTACCAAAATAAAGCACCTACGTTAATAAGAAAATTACCAGAAAGTCAAAGTAAAGCCCATTAAGACTCCAAAAAGTCCAAATACTATAATAAACTGAGAAGAATAAAATCTGGTTTTGGCTGGTTCAATGCGTGCACGCATGAAGACATCTTTTTGTGCAATTACCATGAATGCTATATATATATATGACGTCGTGTCCTAAATGGAAATTCTAAGGCGAAATACTAAAGTGACATTCTTCATCCATTGGACTGGCACCCCGTCAAGTAGGCCTACGTACGACGTAAAAACTAGTTCAGCAGACATCAAATACGCATTTGTGAGTTAAGCATTGGAGAATATATGTAATGAAATGTCATTGCATCGGTAATAAAGTGAAGAAAACGGGGCACTTCTGCTGCCGTTGGTTTGCAATCGTTGACGTCCACTCAATTGCGAGTCTATAATTGTTATTTCACTTTTATAAGTTACAAAGTAAAGTTACATTTACTTTGCAAACAATTGAACTCTTAAGATATATATTACTGTTAGTCGTCGCACTAATCAAGGCGATCCCTTAAGCGAAAAAATCCGTCAAATATCGAAACTATTGGGATGACGGTGTCTTCTGTTTGCTTTACCAAAGCCAAGATATGATTTTTGATGTCACCGAATTTTGACTCACAAGTATGACATGTTGATCCGTTAGGGTTTGATTGAGAATCCAAATACCTTCCAATGGCCGATCTAAAACATTGTCAATGAGGAGATCCACGATTATAACCCAAATAGACTAGTGTGCAGGGACCGCCCAGGCCCCGAAAGCTCAAAGCTTTCTATATTGTCAGAAAAGTGTTCTTGACATTTTACGAATTCTATAGTCTGAATTATTAATAAATCATGAATTTATATATTTTACGAATGACAAACGCATTATGACCTAAGATATATGTGTTATTTTTATAGTGAGCAAGAAATGCTTCCTGGTCCTGAATAACAGGGTTTAGCATACAAAAAAGTGATTTATTTTTCTAACGCAATAGGCTAGGGTCCAGGGTTGGCCTACGCCCAGAAAGCTCTGAAAGTCAGGAAGCATGGGAGAAGGGGATCTTCGATAAGCAAGGGTTTTATTCCGAGCTACTGTACATCACAACCGTTGGCGGGCCCAGGCGCTTGAACCGTATTCTAGTCACACAATTGATTGGATGCATGGGAAGTTGTACGCACCCAATCGAATGACGTGTTACGATTAGACACGAATAGTGGAAAATTCCGGCGATTGTCAATACGGGTACGTTGTAAACGCATAAATGATTGGTTGAATATAATTGTAACAGGGGGAGTTAACTCGAACCCTGACCAATGTATTCGCCATGGGGTGTATCTATATATTCTAGTTATGGCAGCTCGGTTCGCTCGGAATAAAACTTTTGGCAATCGAAGATGAGGAAAGCCATCTAACCTATTTTGAGGATTAAGTTAGATTCAAACCTGCAATATAAATGGTCTTAATCTGCACAATTTCTATCCGCTTTTATATTATTTTTTTATAAGTTTGAAAATAGTATCACGAAACTTATTGTAAAGATATTACGAGAGATGGTATGCTTTTTGTAGATCCATCATACTGGTTCTTTGCTATGAAAATACTGGCAGTGCAGATAAATAGACGACAGAAGAACTGTTTGGTACACGCTGCTATTACCAAAGATTCATGGTTAAACTTTGTATTCTTGAACTTAACTATCGTTGAAACAAACCAGTTTGATGCGAAAGGAATTTGTATAGGTAAAATTGGATTGACTGTAACTGGCAATAACGGTGTCTCGGCTGTGACATCAAATTAGTAAACCAATGTTAAATTGCTGTAACAGTTTTATTCTAAATGGTAAAGCGTATAAATGTTCATCAATGTATATGGGCGGTTACAGATAGATACATTAACTGAACTAAAGATCTAAAGAACTAAAGATCGTCAAGTTCCGAAAAGGAACACTTTTGTTTAATGCCATGTGAGCCCTCTGGCTCTAGGCAGTTTGTTTGAAGAGAAGAAATTCTGTCTTTACTTAGCACTGGAGGAAGATTAACTTTTACAAAACACTTCACATTTTATGATTGCGCTATTGTCAATTATTGTTGGAAAACAATAAGTAAAATACCCTTGAGCACGGCGTAAAACACCAATTAATCAATCAAATTTAATGGTATACCAGGTAGCTACATGCTTCCCTGTATAAAACTTCTTTGGCTGGCTTGAAAGATGTTTTTATCTTTTGCAAACATCCAGCAACGAATCACGCGACTTTAAGTCCGACATTCATTTTTAATTTATTAATTAAACATCTATGCCATACGAAACACAAGTCACTTTCTCCGAACCGTTCCATTTGCGAGATGTCTGAAAGGCCGCATTTAGCGAATAGTTAACCTAAGCTTGAGAGCGATTTTAGCATCTAGATCGAAACGTTGTGCCCAAAATATACCTAAGTCCATGAAGTATTGTGGTATTGAATATATCAACTTCGAAAAAGCCGTTAAAGAAGAATATCAAGTTGCATTTATCGCTCTTAAGATTTCCTCTGCGTTTTATAGCTATACTGTATTTAGTCGGGATTTGCTTACGGAACAGACAAAGGGAGGTAACTCCCAATGCCATATGTATCGTGGGGGAAAACACTTGTAAGACCATCAACATTTGTTTCAGTTTCTTAGAAATAGTAAACACAATATCGTATTCTGCTTCCCCCGAAGGAAATGTCTGCTTTTGATAGATTCGCGACCGGATTACCCGCCCTACCCACTTCTTCGAACATCCGTCACTATAATAATTTTAAAACTTTAACAAAACAGTATATATATTCTGAATTTTGGATAGCCCGATACGCGGACATTACTACTGACGAATACTGGCTGAATCATGAACTTCATAGTAGCGAACAGAAAGGTCTCCCAAGAAACACTTTAATACCAATAAGCAACTTACTATTTATGACTACTAGTACTTACAATGAGGTCGATACTGCAAACAACAAAGAAAGGGTATGGTTTAGACAAACTTAGATACCACTTTTTTCTCTTAGCATATTATGACGAGGAATAAAGTTGTGAACATCTTGTATGTACATGTATATCTTTATATATTTTTATGGAAAGCTTGATAACCAGGATTAAAAATATTACCTTTGGTGAAAATCCAAAGAAATATATATTTTTTTAATTTATTACAGATTGAATTAATATCGATGGAAAACAATAGGCCTAGGCCTACAGTGCAGTTTTGATGGTTTATTTCTCAGAGCGTCATTATTATAACACCCAGTTAATTAGTTAAGTCGATTATCTCTTCACCTTGTAAATAGGGCCTCGTTTACGCGAAATTATTCTGTTTACGATTTCATTTGGACTTTTGTGACTATGCAATCTTAGAATATCTGCCAAATCCGTCAAAACCTGATATATTGATCACTGAAACTACGCATGAATAGATGACAAATAAAACTCAGTGCGGAACCTGTGAAATCTCCAAAACCTTGTGAATGGCTAGAACAGGCTCATTGGAAAATCTAAATTTCTAATCAGAATTTCTAATAAACGTTTCATTCACAGAAATTGTGAATATTTAACGTTAATTGATAGGATAAAACGAATATATTTTGATACCGAGGGGTATTGAAAGGCCTTGAGGACATTACCTTTAAACAAATTCCATGCAGGCATCAAAATTTCTTTTTTATCACCTTATTACTAAAACACCACAGCAGTTGAAAATTTACAATGACAAGGCAGTAGGAGAGACCGGGCCACGTTGCATCACCTTTTAGTTGAAACACGGTATGTAAGCCAATAATTCCACGAGAAAGTCCACAATAACTACATTATTCAGCTATGCACTGGACCTAAATTTGTTTCGATAGTACAAATAGTCTTTCTGAAATAGAATAATTGATACACTCTGGTCAGACGTTGCAACTTACCCCAAGCTGGGGCAAGTTGAATCACCTAACGGGGTATATTGCAACGTTGTATATACACGTATATAGCCAATACGTAATCGACAAGAAGACAGGAAATTTAAATGGAGAGATTTATTGGAGTAAAAGGACAACACGAATCAATGTCAAAATAAAAATGTTAAAACTCCACGTAGTCATTATGAAGCCTTGTTATCAATTAACGCCTTCAAATTTTATAGATAAGACACATAATTTTGAATAAGATTTGTGTCTTAGCCGTTATTTAAACTTTGTTAAAGCTGAAATCAGTCTTGGCTAGCAGAAAACAACAACAAATACTGTTGTTGATAAAAGCCTGGTTATAAGGGACCAATTTTATAGTTTTTTTGGAACGTTTTATCAATATTTCATTGTTGAAAGAAAAAAGTTTGCTTGAAATTTATATATATTTTGAATAAATGAAGGGAGAAAAATTTGCTTGTTTCCACCGGGATTCGAACCCGGGACCTTGTTTATATATGCATATACATAAGGCTAACATTGGATGGAAAGAAGAATATTGACCAGAAATAAATGATACTTTAATGTGAAGTTTTAGAGGATTGTTGGACAAATAAATTAATCATTGGTAAAATTTCAGTGTGAAATTATGGGGTACATTGCAACAGCTCTTGTGTAACAATATGTTGAAATGTGCCCCCTCCAAGGTGTTGCAATGTGCCCCAATGGAACATGTGCAACTAAATTAAATTTTGAGGGACATAAAACAAACGGAACAAATCTGGTTTTGTCACTGCTGATACATTATTGTTTCTGCTTTAGACATATATGAATCATATTTTCTTGTTATATTAATAATCAGATAAAATATGAAATCATTGACATACCTGATAATTTATAAAAAAGCGCCAAAAAACGATTTTTCCGTTCAAAATTTTAATGCAGCACTGCAGTTAATTTTCACTTTGTTTGAAAGTAGGATCTAACAATGGCTTAACTACAGGGGAAGCTATAAAACTATTGGCCTTCTAGTGGCAAAAATATCCCCACTGTTGCAATCTACCCCTGTTGCAACTTCCCCCGGTCTCCCCTATGCTCAAGTTTTTATAACATCGGCCCCAGGCATGTTTGTTTGCCAGTGATGTCACCGTTATTGTGATGTCATACGCGTTTTATTTCAGTCTCAGTTTGTTTTTCTGGCGTATAAATTTAAATGAATTCAGGATCAGTTATACTGGAATAACTCAAATGTCCATTTATATTAGCTACAATGTTTAACACATATAAAGTTTTGCTGAGACGCTATTTGAAGTGTTTCCCATTTGCAGTGAACTGTCATCTCATCCCACAGGATTGAACCCAACCAGAACCACTCAAGAAAAGTATGACATCTCAATCAAACGTGATTCAAATGTGATAGATTAACTCCTTTCTTTTTACCATTTGTTATTTCACTTCACATCAGGCCTCCTATATTTTTTCCTATTTTTTTCCTATATTAAGTCCAAAACCTCCTATATTTCCTATATTTTGATTTTTTTCCGATCCAAAACAATTATTGACCAGTTGTCAAAGACTTGTTTCATATGTTTAACATTGGAACTCAATCGACCATAGACCCCTTTGATGATGTGCAATGCTCTGATGTATAACATATCCCATTACCTAAAAGACGTTGGCATAGCAATATTTAAAACTCTTCATTCTGGTACAAGCATAGACGCCTGCAACGGACTACAATAAGCGTAGTCTAACAAGAATTTAACATAAAATTTCAAACATCATCGACATATACAGGCTAATCCAAAACTCGTGGTGAAATGCATATACATAGAAATGATCGTGGTTTTCACATTCTCACCAGTTTCATGACTTTGACCAGACAAATATAATAAAGTCATGTTCCTAATCTGTACAATGCTTTGAAAGAAAAATGGATAATAACTTATCGATCTTATTAACGTACGTCCTCGCACAGAATATATGTCCAAAATCAGCCCAGATTGCCGCTCCGCCTTTCCGCATTTAATGCGGCACCTGGACCCCCGCCCTTTTGATAGGTTTCGATATTTTAAATGGCTACCGCAAATTTTGTTTTTAAATTTTAGCCTTTCCCGTTTTTTATGTCAGTACTGCTTTATTTTGTCCAAGATTCAGTAGCAATGCTATCTTCAATAGGGTTGTAAATTTCTCTGATAAGTCATATCAACAATGTTTTCGAAAAACTTCAAAGCGTCTGAATTTACACAGATACAAAAGTCTAATTCTTTGGTCGTAATTATTTATATCAACGCTAGCACTTTATGACGCAGTAATGTAGAATTCCTGCGCATCCTTGCCCTGTCCGAGTGACTGGTGTGACCAGGGTTGTCTCTACTTTCCGAAACACCCATATGATTGGGTCTTTATAGGCGGCTGCATGGTTTAGATTTTGGGACTTCGTCGGTTGGACCGGTGCAGGGGGGAGGGGATGATGGA
>JAQQZZ010129916.1:0-13873 GCA_030265115.1 Mopalia vespertina | reverse complement strand
TGATTGTCCTGTCTTGTCTGGTTTGTATTGAGTTCTGTGATTGTCCTGTCTTGTCTGGTTTGTATTGAGTTCTGTGATTGTCCTGTCTTGTCTGGTTTGTATTGAGTTCTTTGATTGTCCTGTCTTGTCTGGTTTGTATTGAGTTCTGTGATTGTCCTGTCTTGTCTGGTTTGTATTGAGTTCTGTGATTGTCCTGTCTTGTCTGGTTTGTATTGAGTTCTGTGATTGTCCTGTCTTGTCTGGTTTGTATTGAGTTCTGTGATTGTCCTGTCTTGTCTGGTTTGTATTGAGTTCTGTGATTGTCCTGTCTTTTTTTGTTTTTTGCTATTTGCCAGTGATGTGGTATCCTGCTCCCATTCGAGTGAGTCACCGTCATAAGAGTGTCATAATCTCAAGTATGGTGTTAAACTCTAATCAAACAAAAAACCTAACTAACTAACAAATAATTATTTTTCCCTATTGAAGTTGACAGCAGGTTTGAGTTTGAGGGAAGCTGCTGTTTTCGGAGCTACATGTAATGGACAACTCAAAGTTGAGTTCCTGGATTTCTATGTTTTGCTTCGTACTACGACTGCCCTGACTACGATATCTTTGATACCAGTCATGTGAAGGAGGTTTCCCTTCTGCTTTAGGGCTGGCATTATCATATAAGTGAAATAACCTTAAGTATAAAAAGGAAGAATATCTTCTTCTAAAAGGTAATTATTGAATATTTTAGGATAAAAGTATTCATTTTAATTCACTTTATGGCCATTGGCCCCATTTTTCCTTATCTTAGTTTCGACCACCCGAGCTCTACATGAAGATTTGTGTATTTATATCGCGTGAAGTATGTCTAGTATTACAGCTTTAATCAAAAACAATTTTATAGTGCTTAGGATAGCAATCTAAATGGCCCATGAAACCCCCATAAAGCTTCATTAAAAAGTGATTCGGCAGATTATCTCTGGAAAGGTTATCATACTAATGCTATCATGGGAATAAAATATAATTTAATTACTTGTAATATAAACTGCAGGCTGTTTTTTCTCATGGTCTAGTTGTTGGGAAAATGCATTTTTACAACATTTCTGCATGGATTCGATGTGGCAGATATTATTTATAGTTCATTGGTGCAATTTCATATTTTTTAGGCTAAAAAGTAAAGCAACCAAGGGAGATAATTGACTCACACTTTATAATTTACAGTGTTATCTTCTCTTGGATCAGATATAGAAATTTTTTGGACTATGTTGTAAACTGTTATTATCAAGAAAACATTTGAGGCTTGCCACAAACTTTTTTATGATTGGACCTTTTGGGGATCAAATGAATACTTTTAGGAGAATATAATACTCCAGGTAAAGAGCTCCATTTGTGAAACCGTCTGTCCTGTCACATATTTGGTTTCTCAGTAAATAGTTTTAAACCAAACTTTATGTACACAGGCACTGAAGTGGCGTCTGTTGCTATTTGTATTTGTCTGAAGTGAGTAACTACATGAAATTTGCATATTGCAATGTTCTTGGTGAATAGTAAATATGTTCCATAATGTTCTCCTGAGCCCTTTGGTTTAAACCGTCGCTGTCTTACCTCCATGACTTGTGTATAGACCGCTTGGTCATAAACCATGACCATTTTGTGTAGTGGTATTCAATAAATGACCAAAAGTTGTGCAGTGTATTTTGTACAAATAATTATGTTAAGTACACCAAAGGGTCATCAAAATACACACAAAAATTAATATTCTGTACTATGCTGTAACACAAAAAATACACAAAAGGTTAAGAAAATACTCCAAAAAAAAATTTTTTTACACATAAATTTCTTCTAGGGTAGGACAATTCTGCTATTGCTATTTAAACATTGCTACAGTGTATAACTAATTTGCATATTGCCATTTTCATTACTAGCTTAAATATATCCAAGCAAAGAATAGGCCTGGGTAGAATGGTTGCCTAGGCCCTGTAAGCCTGATGAAAGTGATGATAATTGTGAATGGATAGCATGAACAGTTTTTTCACATTCCCTATTTTTTTTTTTTAAGTACCCTACAGATTTAGGGTACTTAATTCAGCCAGGGTACATTAAGTGGTGTTTTTTTTATCAATTATAATAGTACGTATAATCAGTTATGTGAGCTGTGCTAACTTCTGCTCTAGTTTTAGTAGGACTCTGGCTAAGGGCAGTTTGTTTGAAGAGTAGCAATACTGTCTTTACTTAGCACTTGAGGAAAATTAACTTTCCAACATTATGGAAACACTTCGAATCTTGGTTGCGCCATTAAACCCCAATCAAACAATCGAATCTTGGTTGTGCAAGTGTCAATTATTGTTGGAATACATCGCCGTCATATAAGTGGAGTACCCTTAAGCACGATTTAAAACACCAATCAATCAATTAATCGATGAACCAACCTGTTTCAAGAATCCAATTGGACAGGCTGTATGCAATAAAGCCTTTGTTTCTTGATTGCTCTGGAGGTCATTAAAACCCTTTTAGAATGAGACAACACTTTATTGGTTTGTTTTTAAACACACATTGATGAAAAGCACACTTACTATGCCAGTTATTGCACTGATAGAGATCTTGTTAACAACACATGATGACCTTTTTCTGTCTCACTTAGACCTGTGGAATGGGTTGCTGGGTGGTTTTCACTTGGTTGTGTTAGTGTGGTGGCTATTTATGCTTGCTGAACACACCCATCATTACAGGGAAGTACCCTTAAGCACTGGTAGAGGGTTGAGAGGGATCTTCCTGTTGCCCTGGTGCTCTCAAAGCTAAGGGGCTATATGAAGACGATCTGTGTGTGATGTCTTTGTATTGCGTCCTGTGATTGTGATGTTTGGGTCCTGTTTTGCCTTTGGTGACAGTGTATCGAGGGTTGTTTCATACTCCCATTGGCTGGCGTGTCATCATATGAGTGAAAAAACCTTAAGTACGGGGTTAACTTAAAAAAAATCAACCCACCCAACAAATGTTTCAATCAATCAATCAATCAATCAACTGACCAATCAACCAATCAATCATTGAATTTCACAGATTGGGCCAACTAACCTTTATGTTGATGCTAAGGATCGCGCCAAATCTAACTGGCTGAGATATGTGAACTGTTGTCGATGGAGGTCAGAACAGACGCTAATAGCCTATCAGTATGGCAGGGAGATTTTCTACAAAACAGTAGTAAAGGTGCCTGCTGATACAGAGCTGCTGGTCTGGTATGGGGAAGAGTATGGATTGGAACTTAACCTCCAACAAGGTAACATATTTATCTTTATTTTAATATTTAAAAAACATATATAATCGATTTTCAAAATCTGTAGCCCCTAATAGTATCAGTCAGGTTCTCAAAATGTATGAAGACTAGATGCAAGCTTGACTTTTACATACCAAATGAAGCTTCCTTTGTCCGGCAACAAACTAGAAATGTTTATAAATTGGTTGACATTTTGAACTGTTGTTTATTCAAATGTTAGTGAAACCAAAAATCCTGTGAACTAGATTGTCTTGTATACATGAAAACAGCTGTCAATTACAACCTTAAACCCCAGTCAAACAAACATTCTACCAAGAATCAATTAAATGACAGAAAAACGGATTCGTTATTCAAATCACTAATAAACATGAAAAAAGACAGGAATGATTAATTAAATCTCGAATAACGACATAAAGGATTTGTGATTTGAAGCATAGCTGATGGTGTTGTAGAAAATATCTTCACCAGGAGCAAGCTGATTCCTGTCCAATTGATATCTGACCAATAACCATACCTCAAATTCCTTTGACACAAATACTATCCGAGCGAGTAGTGGCTAATTCTGGGTGGAAACAACGACAACAAGTGTGATTGGAAAAACAGATCCTGTTTTTTCTTCTTGTCTCATTATTGTTAACAAACAAACAAGCTGAATATTTGAGAATAAATTATGTCACTTAACTGTAACAGGGTGTAATTGACCTGCATTCATATGAAACATCAATATTGAATAGAAGTGCATATCGAAGTATAACATTCCTTGAGTGAAAAAAAATATGAACTGCTTGAAAGTGAAGCCAGAAGACAATCCTAAACTTTTGATTTTGTGAAAATTAAATTTGAATTTTGTTGTTGTTGTCTTTGTAGAGCAAATGTTCAGCAGTTATTTTAAACCGTCTAAGAGGCCCCGTAAGAAGAGGTGTATGCGATTGTCAACAGCTGGGGGTCTCTGTGTTAATAAACAACCTGTAATTAAAACATCAGACTGTCAAAGTGGGTGTCCTAGTAAAAATGTCCAGGTAAAAATAAAACAACGATGGGTGAAAAGGAAAAGCGTCAAGCGGAGAAAACATAATGATGATTGTAGCAATAAAGAAATAAAGAAGGATAAAGACGAAAATAGTGTGGACCAACAAGAACACAGGTGTGAAAATATTTTGGATTTATTACCTGGTAAAGTTGAAATATTTACGAGTGTAAATGGAGAAAATACTGTGATAATGAAAGGAAAAAACAATGAACATGTTGATGTCAAGAAAGGAAACGATGAAGATGTGAATGTAAAGCAAGAAAATGATGATATGAGGGAAGAAGGAGATAGAAGTGCGGGCATGAAGAAAGAAGGAGATATATGTGTGGGAATGAAGGAAGAAGGAGATAGAAGTGTGAACATGGACATGAAGAAAGAAGGAGATATATGTGTGGACATGGACGAAGAAGGAGATATAAGTATGGACATGAAGAAAGAAGGAGATATAAGTATGGACATGAAGGAAGAAGGATATATAAGTATGGACATGAAGGAAGAAGGATATATAAATGTGGACATGAAGGAAGGAGATATAAGTGTGGACATGAAGAAAGAAGGAGATATAAGTATGGACATGAAGGAAGAAGGAGATATAAGTATGGACATGAAGGAAGAAGGATATATAAGTGTGGACATGAAGGAAGGAGATATAAGTGTGGACATGAAGAAAGAAGGAGATATAAGTGTGGACATGAGTGAAATAAACAAATGTGTGACAGATGTGTGCTTTTCTGAAGGTATCAGTGAATGTTTGAATAGGAAATGTGTTAGTAAATTAAAAAGATGTGAAAGGGAACTTGACATAAAAGACAATTACCAATATGAAAGACATCAAGTTGAAAAGAAAAATTGTGATTACAGAGGTGAAAAAGAATTACATATGAACCTATCAGAAGAAAGAAATATTGACTTAACTGACTTGGTTATTAAAGAAAATATTCCTGCCAAATATATTGACTTTGGGAATGGGGTAAATGAATCCTGTACAGAGACAATAGATTCTCATGTAAATTACAGTAATATGACTGGCTTGAAAACAGGGATTGGATATGACAATGTGTGTATTCCATACAGTTATATTGTGCTTACCAGATGTGATGCAACAGAACAAGCTGATGATGAGACAAATAAACGAGACTCGAAAACACGGTACAAAAACTCAAAGAACTTTCATTTCAGAACTTTACAAGAAGGATCAGTCAAGCCACGCATGAATAAACAGATTTCAATTAAGTCCAAGAGAAAATTAAAAAACACAGAAAACAATACTTGTAAACTGTTGGCTACAGATCAGCAAATATGTGATACAGTCCAAGTACAAGAGATTCCAAGGCAAGGCATAAACCTTTTATGGGATGATAAAAATTTAAATTCTGAAAACATGTCTTCTAAGAATATGAGTAGTAATACCAATTATTCAAAACATTTATCTTTTGAAGATTTTGAACTTCATCAGAATTCCAAATTAAATATAAAAGAGATAAAGGAGAAGAAGGGAATTTACGAGGATGCCCGTAATTCTGATTCGCATTCCGACAGTACAGTAAATAATTGTCATACAGAACAATGTGACAAGAAAATAATTCATCATAATACCATACAGTCTGAAAATCTATCTTATGAAAGTGTAGAACTAGAAGCGCATAAGAATTCCAAACTTGGAACGAACAAGAAGAAAATAGAAGAGAAAATGAATTCTGAGGTATTCCATACTTCTAGATCAAATAGTGCCAATACAGAAAATATTTATGCTTCAGATGATATTTGGAGCATATATAACTCCTTGAACGTTGATACTTTTGCTGGATCCTGTGAAATGAATCCACTAAATCATGCTGTGTTTGATACAACTGAGAATAGTCCATTAAAAGAGTACCCTTGCTCTGAAGTATGTTTGTCAACTTCAGTGAATGACATCAACATAGAACAAGTTTATAGCAGCAGACAAATTGTGCTCGAGTCTATGTCCTTCTCTAGTTCAAACCATTTCATTAGGAAAGGGAATAAAAAACTAAAGAAAAAGCTGAAAGACTGCAAACACCAAAAGCCGGTGGATGGGACTCAAGAGACAAAATGTCCTTCCCGACAGCTTACTAAGAATACTTCTATGACACAAAGTAATAAACAGCAGTTTGTTAAGGAAAGGGATTATTCTATTTGTAGTGAACGACTGTTTAGTAAGGAAAATAATTATAGTAGTTGTAATCGACAGCTAGCTAAGGAAAATGGTCCATCTGAACATTGTAAACCGCATCTTACTAAGAAAGCTGCTAGATCTATTTGTTATGAACGACAGATTACTAAGAAAGCTGCTAGATCTATTAGTTATGAACGACAGATTACTAAGAAAGCTGCTAGATCTATTAGTATTGAACGACAGATTACTAAGAAAGCTGCTAGATCTATTAGTTATGAACGACAGATTACCAAGGAAAGTGATACTTACATTAGTTGTGAACGGCAGGAAAATGGTCCTTTTAATAGTTATAAACTGAATCTTACTCAGGACAGCCATTCTATCAACCATGAAAAGAATAGTTCAGAGTTCCAAAATGAAATATGGAAAACTTATGCTTTGTTGAATTCAGACTGGATGGTGAATGATAACAAAGAAATGTAGACCAACGCTGTTGAAGCCGTGATTGTTGTGTCAGTCTTCATTACTGTTTTGTGATATCTTTTTAATTGTTTTTTTTTTTAATTCTCATTAAATTATTTTAATTTATTGCATTGTTATTGTTTGCATCTCTTGATACATTATGTAACTGTTAAGAGCAATTTTGATGTGGTTTCTCATTAAATATCTATAAAAGATGGCATTAAGTCTATTTAGATAAAATTTTATGTTTGTTCTGAGATGAAACTTGGGATGTAAAATTCATTCGAGGAATTGGGGTATACCCGTTAATTCACATATGGGTTCCAATTAAAACTTTAACCAGAATGTTTTAACCTGCAAACATACCTCACATGTTCACAATTGTTCGTCCATGATTTCAAGTTAGTATTTAAAAAGCCATGTAAATTGTTCAGAGTATAATGTAAATCACAAAAAATTGTATACTTTGGAATGGATGATATTGCAAGGATTTAAAATTGTGTCTGGGAGGCAGATCAATGCAGAGGACACTTTTTACAGTAAGAAAGAATCTGGATTTCTCCGAAAGCTTTAATTGATGAGGTGATATTATTCTTTCACAACTAGCAAAAAAATATTTATAAACACAGTTTAGGGTGATTCACAGTATCGTGTGATTTGTGTGGATTTTAAATGCTACATACATGTATCTATGTAAACTTGCTGCATTTTCTATGACAGTGTTCCTGATATTTTCAGTATTACTGTATTTTTGGCAATGTTGAGTAGTTAATTATATTTTTTTGGAATAGAGATATTGTAATAGTAATATTTAAGGATCTGACAGTTTTGAAGATTTTTGTGTCCTCTGTTAGAAGCGTCCAGTAGAGCCTGGTTATCTCTGCTAAGCCTAAGTCTGCTGTGTGGTTGTCGACCTTCAGGTATATGATCGAGTTGTATGATGTGGCGCCGGCAATGGGTTGACGTTAACTAGGCAGACCTGTCTACCTGGTGTATTTTGTACAGATAATTTATGTTTAATACACCAGTAAGCGATCAAAATACGGAGAAATTAATATTCTGTGCTATGCTGTAACACAAGAAAACACAAATTGGTAAGAAAATACTCCTAAAAAACAAATTTTTTACACATAAATTTCTTCTTGGGTAGGAAGGTCTGACTAGGCTATTTCTTGGTTTTACATCGTATTTAAGTATAAAGGCATGGTGAGAAGTGGACAGACCATCATTTACATTATAAAAGTGAAATACCCTTGGGTATGAATTCAAACACAAGGAAACAAAAACACTGGAGGAACATTATTTATCCAACAGAGGAGTTAATACTTTAAGGAGTGATATTGTAAGCTGTTTGGGTACACTAGTGTTTAACACGGTCAGCCAAACAGTTAAAGGGGAAGAAAACAAACAAATGAAGGGAGTCTGATTAGATAGCCTGTCACCAGCAGTTTTGGAAAATAGTAATCCTGTAATATCCAACTTAGTAACTGTCCTGTATGGTGAATTTTCTATGCCATTGAATATCTATAATATTGAAAACTATTCAATAAATATTTGCCGGTGGTTGGAGGGAGCTTCATGTTGCCCTGGTGCTCTCAGAGCTAAAGGGAAACAGGAAGCCGATCGGTTTGTGGTGTCTGTATTGTGTCCTGTTATTGTCCTGTATTTGTCATATCTTGTCTTTTTTGTTGCGGGTGGTTAAATTCCTTCACCCATTGGGCTAGCACGTCGTCATATAACTGAAATACCCTTGAGTACGACATTAAACCCCAATCAAACAAACAAATCAATAAATAATTACGATTATTACCAGAAAAAAGTATGTCTCTTAATAATTCATTGACAAAAACATTATTGTGAAATGATTTTATTGAATATTTAACAAATAATTATCAATGTGATATATGTGAATTATAAAAGGAATATGGCTTGAAAAGCTCACCATACATGTATTACCTAATCCGTTGTAAGGCGATAATAATAGCTATCCATACACTTAAAACACTATTTTTCATCACTTTTGATTACAAGCTATCTTTTCAGGCTCACTTTATATATTTTTTTTATCTCCCGCTTTAATACGCTCAAATCAATCAGCCAAAATGTTAACACTTTTGTATTCGGTGACCATACTTATAAGTTATAAATATGTCTGTAAAAGTACTAACTTTGCCAGTACATTTACTCATTGGTCAATGTTACTCAAATAATTTGATGTTATTTACTTATAGTGTACTGCAGAACAACATGTATGTTCTGCATCATCTCTCTTCTAGTAGTTTTTCAGTCTTCTTTTTTAATAAAGAAAATGTTATCACTCTTAAATTAGTTCATCTACCTTATTTTGTTCTTTTACTTAATCTATTCTTTTGATGCTTGCCAGAAACCTGAAATCGAATCCTTGTGGACATGAGACAAGCACAACTTTCTTTCTATGTTTTAAACATAGGTACAGGATGTCAAGTTAGTTATGTAAGCTTATAGTACTATATCGATGCTTACCAACTGACTGATGGTTGACTCGTTCTAAACAAGCGATCATAATATCCTGTCATCAATCAAGGCTTTGACTGTGAAGGGTCATTTCAATTGAGATTAACGCTACATCATTGTGTAGTTATATACAACTGACATGATCGTCAAGGAACTAGTTTCTTAGTACTGCAGGTAAAAGGAAGTTTGATTTGACTGAGAGATTCGTTATGATTAACCTGGGATTAGCATAGAGGGTTAAGCAATATCGCTTCCCTTCGAATCAGCGATCCATGAGTGTTACTGGTAAGCATGTTCAGAAGGCACACATTGTCCTATTCCATCGAGTAACAGAGATTACACATTTAATACTGAAACTCGGAAAGGTAAGTAGCATATTTACTCATGAAATACGAATGAAAGGTCGATCAAAATGGGTTGAAGAGCTGAATTTAAGCATTAAGCGCAGCCTATTCATCTGTTCATGATAACAGCAATACAACCAAGATGGCAGATGAACCCACACAGCAATCATGTTTATTGGAAATGGGTTTCTTTCTAATGGATAATATTTTAAGTAGTCGTTATGAAACGACAACAAATGATGTGCTTTCCTTCCTAAAATAGTCTTAAAAGGAAGTGATTATATGCATAACTTGCGAGTCGAGTAACGCATCCACAGATCGCTGATTTGAAGGGAAGTGATGTTTCTTATCCCTCTATATTAATCCCAGGATAAAGTGAAAATTTGTTTGTGAGGGTTATCCTACTTATTACCTTTGGATTGTTCTGTACAGGTACTGCGTACTTCATTTTCTTTCTCTGTTACATTTGTATCATTTGATTTTTATTGTGTGATGATTCTCTTGCTGAAACACAACTACAACAGAGATATCTTCATGATACATGCAAGTGATTTGCGATTATTCACGTTCGTCTCAAGATAAAACACAAGCACAACCCATTGATGGGTTTACTCAGTCTGAAGCCTGTTTCAATCTTTTAAATATTTGATAGAATAATCCTATGAACTAGTCTAGGGTTTATAGTAGCCCCTCTATCTTAGTTTAATTTTTCGAAGCTTATTTTGAGAACCGCTCAATACTTTTTTCAGTCAGGTAGGCCTACTTTGGTAATGCCCTTTGCTGTTTTTACGTTCCTTAGGCGTACGCTTAATTTTGTATATTGTGTTTGATAATTCAAATATTAGTATGTGTGTTTCCTTAGCATATCTTAAAAACTGGTTATTGCATTTTCACTAAACCTTATAGGTATTTCGATGAGGTATCCTTTGCTATTTTTCTGCATATTGCAAACTTATAGGTCAATGGTTAAAATGTGCTATATTGTGGTTCTTGTAGCCATTCTCAAAGAAGACTAACTGATGCAATTACTGTCCAAATAATTTAATATTTAGCCTATCACAATTTTTCTATTATACAAAGAATATGCATCCATTTCAACATCTAGATGGGTTTTACAGTTATAACAATTCATCGAAGGGAGATAACTCTGTAAATTTTAATCCCCAGTCGCTGTATTTCAAAATCACCTAAGGCAGCTAATATTTATATTCAGTCCATAGGCCTATATACTGGTTGACAGCAACAGAGACCGCACACTGCGTAAATTCTGCTGGGAACAAATTCATCCCCTAGTGAGAAACTAATCACACCTGCATGAACAAAAAGAATGCTCATGGAAGCTGTGTTCATGGGCCTATATTTATCTCCAGTATTTATGACAGACCTGGGATATATAATGAATATATATCCCAGGACAGACTTATCAAGGACCCCAACAAACCCGTATCACAAGCTATAATACATGAAGTTTAAAACTCATCATTTAGATCAGAGCTTGGAGCTATAAATAGATCTAGTTATCTATTTATAGTTCCATGATAAAAGATACCCTTCAAAGTCAATCCCATTTTTCAAATTTGTTTGTGTTATATCAGGATTTTGTTTATAGCTGTTTGTAAATATAGTCTTATCCTTGTTGGTGTCAACTGACTAGATAACAGTGTAAGAATCAACACCGAAACGTCGTCTTGGAGAAATAGAGTAGGCCTACATGTAGTTCAAGTTGTTATCCATACAAACGTGTTGTTTACTTTATCAACTAAATATGTAGGCTACTAGCTACAGAGTTTAAACGTCCCAATTTGTGTAATTGCCCTACTTCGGATGTTGAAGAACCATTCAAATCTTCAATTAAATAGACTAAATGGCTTAATACTGGTTTAATATCCCAATTGAATACATTCTGTACGTTTTTATTATGTAGGGCCTACCGTATAATTATATGCATAAAAAGTGGCAGTAACAGGCCCTTCTGCTAAATTTTAAAGTCTATAGTCAGTGTGGAAGAGAGAAAAATGGCGGGTTGGCAACAGATACTTAAAAGTTCTGTATTTCCGTATTTTTAACAAGGCTATAATGGACAATTTTAAGTCTCGTTTAGCATATAACATGTGTCAGAAAATTCAGTATATCAAATATTATTGGGCTGTTCAAATTGAACCCATAATAGCCGGTAAGGGAAAACACTTGAATTGCTCTAAATAAGTGTACATTGTACGATAGGCTATTAGAGATACAGAACTCTGCATCTACTAAATATGTGGCGCAAATAGCCCCGTGAGGCTGCATGCGCCAACGAAACCAAACCGTCTACTAAATACGCAACTAAAAGAAATTAATGTGCAGTTAGAGTAGCTTCCCCTACATGACTCTTCTATCTGGAGGTAACAATTGTGGTCAAACGCCGCGGACAGGATTACCTGAATGCGTATTTTCTAAAACAAAAAATGGCCTTTAAAAAGTTCCGATATCACTTTTCTACGGGCCATGAGGTAGGTGACTTGTATTTATTTGTTTTGTTTAGTTTCCGATACAGCTTGGATGGTATGAAAGGAAGAATGTTGACAACCGTACGTTGTCTTTCGACAGACTGGAGCAGATCGAAGACAAAACGTTCACTAGGAATGTCAACCTTCCAAAAAATAAAAGTGTTATGGGAAGAAAATTTAAATTGCATGCAAGGATCCTACAACATTATCACACTGACTGAACATGTACCTATTGGACATTACAAAAGCCGCAAACACTGATTAAAAAGTCAATAAAAACAGTCAATTTTTTAACAGAGATCTCCACCTATAACAAGCACTGTTGAAATAGATGTGGAAAATAACACCCAACAGTTGAACATTACATGGCAATGCACATGACACTCCAGAAACACATTGTGACAAGGATGGCAGTAACTTCTATCCTAACTGGACGGTCCCGCGGCCGTGGCTTAGTGGAAGTGTGAGTGTGCACTTACTAATCCATAACAGGGATTTACCGTTCACGGCATCGAATCCATCTGTCAATCATCAGGTTAATGGTATATTAGTGAGTCACACGATGTGGCTCTGACAATCGCAGGGGTGGTTTTTACGAGGTTTTCTCTCGGTTTTCCACCGTAATTAGGCAAGGAGCAGTGTAAAGTGGACAATCCGTCGTCATATAAGAGAAATACTCATCAGTACGACGTTAAACCCCAATCAAACAAACAAAGAATCCTAATTGGACATTATGAGCCCTCAAAATTTAATCACAATTACAGTTAGCTAAGCCCTGAGATGGCTGGACAAGAAATACACAAATAATGTAGCTTAACAGCTATTGTCAGTCAGGACGATTGTAAGTACAAAACCTTACTGGAAATGTGTTCGATTTCGAGAACATATGAGCTGCAAATAGACTGGTGAGTAAGGTTTTGTACATACTTATAATCGTAATGACTGACAATATGTGTTAGGCTACATGATTTATTTATACCGGTATATACTAGTGTATTTATTGTCCAGTCATCTTAGTGCTATATGTAGGTTACACTCGACTAGAAACCAAAGGCTAGGGAAACAAGTGTTGCATGTGTTTCCTTAAATAATTTGTCGGTTTATTGACCCCCGCCACATTTGTGGGAGGGGGGACTTTGTAATTCTACCAGATTCCATCCTTTAGAGCTGAGTACTTGTCCGCATTTGAGATATTTTGTACAAATATAAACTAGTTAGAGAAGACCAGACACCTGTACACATTGAAAACTGAGGAAATTGTACAGTCACCGATCATAAAAATTGTCATCAATTTTGTTTTTCATTTAAAATTTTTGTTGGATGCTGATCAGACAGGGTATAAAGCCTTAGAAGATTTGTTGGCTGTCAGCTCATATTCTCATCTCGTAATATCATAGTTTGACTTTTATGCTCTATACCAGCTGACAGCACCCCACTGTCTCCATTAATATCAATCTCAGTTTCTTACATTCTTGACTGCATGGTAATACTGAATATCTTCATTTCAATATCAGGGCCCGCGGCCGTGGCTTAGAGGTTAGTGAGTGCGCTTTCTGAGCCTTCTTCGATGTACCTTTCACAGGATTGAGTCCGTCTGTCGACCCTCCGGCAATCGCGGGGTGGTTTTTACGAGGTTTCCTCCCGGTTTTCCACCGTAATACGGCAAGGAGCAGTGTGAAG
>JAQQZZ010129905.1:0-13873 GCA_030265115.1 Mopalia vespertina | reverse complement strand
ACTTATATCGATCACTAACCGTAATTGACATTTTTTATCTAGATATTCCAGTGCGTTTAAGCCATCTCGTGTTTCACGATTTAAAAAGACATTTTAAATGATAGCCACTATTCAACCAATGAAATAAAATATTCGGCATTAGTAAAAATAAGCACTGTGAACGATCATAGTTTTCGGGAAATTTTAAGATAACGAAGAGTCGCTTGACGAGGACTCAATCATGCTGTATGGCAATGGATCACGGCGCGGGTTTTTCTCTTCTTTTCAGGGTCTACGCGTGGTCCGTGACGCTTATGTGCGTGACGCCCTCGTGTTGTATCGCTATACCAGCGGTGTATGGCATAACCGCAATCGAATTTATCCAAATTCGTAGGAAGGAGTAGCGTAGTGACCATACACTCTTCCAAAGTCTTCTTGTTAAGAACGGACCGCTCCTTACGATTTGGAGCACTAACCCACGTTCACAGCAGACGGTATTTGTCTGTATGACCATACATATCCGAACTATAACAGCAAGAAGGGGATAGTTTCTTTTGTTTTTTCCTATTCTTTTGGACACGGAAGAATACGTTAGTAATGCCCACTGGGCTGTTCCCATAAGTTTAGTCATCTTTCTAATAAATAATTTCCACTCCACTAAGAGTTGGTCTTTCGACACGTCCAACCCGTCGTAATGTGATACTACATCGTCATTTTCGGAGTCAGTATTGGTAGCAATTCCACACAAACGAGTCCCATAAACGTTCGCAAGGCTGCCTATTTCCGTTTATGTCAATAAAGTGTTTTGGGTCGTCAGGCCAATTTGTTGGATCAAACACGGAAGCCGATTTGGTTACGTCTGAAGTGACAAAACCGTTAAATCTCGAAGAAATATATTGAATCGTGAGATCTACAATCTCTATTTTTTCCGATTCGAAAGGACGCTCGTCTTGAGCGTATAGCAGATTGTGATCCATATATCAGCATCGTAGTTTTGTTCGAATTTTGCCAGGTAGCCAGACGGACGATCTCGTACCTGCAATAGACGGATTTTTCTTTACATTGTTTAATGTGTTGGGCAATATGGGTTATAAAGAGGTGGTTTCCCTGGAATGCCATGCTCAAATTTTTTATTTCTGCTAGTAGGTCCGCGATGAAATGAAGGTGCTTTAAAAAGTTTACACTTTTTAGTTGATTTAACATGCCTTTTGACTGGGCGCCTTCGGCAGCAGTTTGTCGATCGCGAACTTGCAACTCTTCGAGATATGTCACAATAGATTTCCAATGTCTTATAATTGCTGATAGCGCGTTTACCTCACTGGCTTCCCATCGCACGACATGATTACCAGGAATTTTAATGAATTCTTTGTGAACATCTAGAAGTTTAGAAACTTCTTTTAATTGCTCGGGTCGACGCGGTGAAGCAGAATAAAAATTAAATAACTGGATGACAGTTGGATGGAATGTAGCTTTGAGATATTTAATTGACTTCCATACATCACCAATTGCTAGCTGCAAATTGTGAGCTACACAATGAGCAACGGTGAGATCGGGGATATCATCTTTGAGTCGTTTTTTTACCCAAGTTTACGTTTGCTCCGTCGGTTCCTAATCCAACCAGTTTATCTATTGGATGTATGTTCTTATGGGTTCAAATCATTTTGACAGAGTTATTATAGTCTTCACTAACCCCTCCCCCTTTTGGTGCATGTTTTCGTCACCTAAACACGATGTGTTCCATGATTGAATCTCCTCGTCGAAATGAAGAAGTTGTGGTTTCCCTGATTGGACAGGTCTGCGAAACTGTCGAAAGGGGCTTTTGTTGACCTTATCACAAACCATATATTCATGTCTTGTGCAATATATGCAACAAAGTTATGACATTGTTTATCGTTAAGTTAATTGTCATCAAGTGCTTGACCGTTTCTTGTTTGCAGTAGGCAAAGTTCCCGAAAGTCTGTGAATGGTTTGTAAAACCTCACAATGTACGCTGCCGTATTGAGCAAGATATGCCTATTCGCCAATCTTGTTTGCTTCGTGTATCCGGAAAAAACGTCTTTATCTGTAATCCTTAAGTCATAATTATCTATGTACTGTGTAAAATAGAATCAGTACTGTGAGTTATCGTTGAACACAGGTGCGCATCGACTCAATTGTAGTACATTGCGAATGGTCGCCATTTAGATTCCGATGAACTATAGGGCTTCCAGTGGATTTTGCCCGGGCCAAAGGAACTATCAGAATCATGACTACTTGTCCGTGACAAAGGTACGCGTGTTTTTACGTATTTTTAACCCTTTCTTTTCTAGCGTTGCCAAATGGCAACAGCAATCCGTTGTATTATCTGTAAGCATTAACATGTGGCCATTTGGCAACTATGGGCTGTAAGGGTATTCTTTTGTAGCGTGTCGGGATGCTGCAGTTCGCAGTTCCGCTTTTCATGTCATTTGAGGACCACGTGACTGTTTTCCTCCTGGTCATTTTCTGGTTGTGTCCAGCGGAGGAACGCCACTCATTTTAAAGAGATAGTTGACCGTATTTGCTCTTGTAATTTTTAGATCTCAATTGGTAAAGTGAATTTTAAATACCTGCCGAATAAGACTATATAACATTTATTTAAAAATTTGCAACAATTTTAACCAACTGAAATTACAAAATTACAGTGTTGCCGTTTGGCAACACTGGGCATTATGTACATAAAACACAGCAAACAATCTTTCACGTTTAGATCAAGGGAATGTTTGATTTCTTACACAGATGGCTAAGTCTTTTGGGATTCATAAAGCCCTTCAGATGATCTTACTTCCAACTAGTGAATTATCAGATATTACAGACAGCTCAGAAGATGAGATTGAACACACTAACTGTGATGAAATCTGTGCTTTCGACTTTGAAACGGACCATGGAAGTGAAAGTGGAGGCGATCCTGATAATAATGGCACAGACGAGTTGCAGGATCTTGCAAATGGACAGTCAGCTGACGATGCAACAATTCCTCACGAGAAACCTGTAGCGAAACGATCAGACTACAAATGGAGAAAAGTCTTGGCTAATTATCCAGATGTGCAGTTCAAAGGGCGTGATTTTTCGGATCCTCCACTGGATATACCATCACCGCTGGGATATTTTAAGATGTCCATTGATGACGAATGCATTCAGTATGTATCTCAGCAGACCAACTTATTTGCAATGCAAAAGGATGGTAAAGAAATCAATGCCACAGAAGATTAAATAGAGCAGCTTTTGGGTATATTGTTATTCACTGGTATATTCCCATGTCCATCTTACCGTATGTATTGGTGAGGTGAAGCCAGATTTTTCCCAGTAGCTGATGTTTTGTCAAGGGACCGGTTTGAAATATTGCTTCGATACCTTCACTTCAATGACAACAGCCAGAGTCCAACTTTTCAAAGTCCGACCGCTTCTTGATAGACTTCGGGTTAAAATGCTGATGGTGGAAACAGAAGAACGTCAGAGTATAGACGAACAAATCGTGTCTTTTAAAGGTCGCAGTAGCATCAAACAATACAATAAGAATAAACCACACAAATGTGATTTAAAATCTTTACACGAGCTGGCGTGTCCGGGATCGTATACGATTTCGAAGTCTACACTGGCAAATCTATGCAACTGAAAGGCGACCTTGGCATATCCGGGAATGTCGTATCGCGACTTCCTAGGAATCTAAAGCCAGGCCTGAACAAACTGTTTTTTGATAATTGGTGTGCTACAGTCGATCTTGTCAGAGCACTAACAGAGAAACAGATTAAGACAGTTGCTACTATTCGTTCAAACCGCATGAAGGGTTGTGAATTAGCCACAGAGAAGCAGCTCAAAAAGGAAAGCAGAGGCAATTTCGATTACAGATCATAAAAAGGAAGAAACAATAACAATTGTAAAATGGTTTGACAGCATACCCGTCCCTATGATATCGTCCTTTTGTGGTATTGAACTTCTTGGCAGATGCCAGAGGTGGAGTGTTGTCGAGGAGAAGAAAGTAGAGGTTGACATGCCATATGTCGTGTAAGAATACAATCGCCATATGGGTGGCGTTGACCTGTCAGATATGTTGATAGAACTATGCCGCACTGACGTCCGAAACAGAAAATGGTATATGAGGTTGATATGTTATTGCATAGATGTGTCAGTCGTCAATGCATGGCTGATATACAAGCGCCAAATGAAGCACTTTAAAGAAGCCAAAAACCGAATTCTACCCCTATGAGACTCCAGGCTATCCATCGATCACCGCTTCACTCGTGCAGGGAAGCAACCAAACAGGAAACGGAGCCGAGGCCGGCCATCTCTTGGCGCATCACCAATTGGTCCACTGCCAGGCCCCTTAACGCCGCACATCTTTAGTGCCAATGGACGACACACGATATGATGGCCCGTGCACCTCGAGAAGAAAGTACGATGCAAACATATGCACCCATTAAGTGTGTCAAATGTGATGTTGCTTTATGTCTGAACAGCAGGAATAACTGCTTCGTAAATTTCCATGTGAAGTAAAATGAAATGTGTTTAGTCTCATACTCCATGTAAAAATGATTTGGAAGATTTGGGGATTTGTCTTATTTACGCTACAGTTGACGTTTGATTTCGGTGATTGGTTATGTTAGAGTTAATTCTTTCCAGATTGTTAAGATAAAAGTTAGTGTACAAATTACCATGCATTCATTTTAAACCATTATCAAAGATTTTAAAATACTTTGTTTTACTTTTGATTTGGAACAATAAATGTTTTTGTGTTTACAAATAAATTGTTTGTATTTGTACTTTTCTTATGCTTAGTTAAGACATATGTATATGCTCATAACCAGTTCATTTCAAAATGTTCCACATCTCTGGGGTTAAACAGTATGTTTTGAACAGTGAACATATTGACAACTCTGGAGGAGCAGTAAGTTTTCACAGAACCTTTATAAAACGTTTCACATTTATGTTGTGTAGTGTTTATTTACTGTGGCAGACACGCGGGGGGGGGGGGAGCTTCCTGTTGCTCCAAGGACATCAGGAAGTAGAATTTTTGTGGGTTTTTTTCTTGTTCTGTCTCGTCTTTTATATTGCCACTGATGTCAATGGTGGTTTTCCCCACCCATTGGGCTGGCACGCTGTCATATAGGTGAAATACCCCTGAGCACGGCGTTAAACCCCAATCAAACAAACACACAAAATCGTTCCAGGGTGTCTCTACCCAATGTCCCAGCCACTGTAATAAGTGACGAGAAACGTGCAAAGGGTGTACAAAAAAAAAAAACCCAAGCAAATTAAAAAATTTATGAAAGCAAGGAGTTTATATTCACAAAGTTCAGTAACTATTTTTAAAATATGCATATATCAACCAAAAGTAAAGTTGATATGAATTTTGGTCCAATGTAATTGCCATCCAAAATCTCAAAAAAAATTCTGAAACCATGGAAAGTTTGAGCTCGATACATTGAGTACTTTTTTAGATGGACATCGGAATATAGCAGGTAGAGTGGAGGCAAAGAACAGACGGATGGACGGACAGACAAACTTCCAAGAATGGAAGATGAATAGCGCCATGACATTGCACAGTCCCAATATGTCAGCTATTAAATGAAACAAGTTTGAATGCGATACATTGAGTAGTTTTTTTTAGATAGAGCTCTGAATATGACAGGAGGTAGAGTGAAGGCTAATGACGGACAGATGAACGGGCTGACAAACATCAAAGAATGAAACATGAACAGTACCATGACAGCACACAGTCCAAATATGTCCGCTGTTAAATAAAATAAATTTCAGCTCGATACATTGAGTTCTTTTGGAGATTGAGCTCGCAATATGACAAAGGGGTTAAGTGGAGACGGACGGACAGACAGGCTGCACCTATTTCAAGATACGCCTGTAAACATCTTTCGGGGGTATAAAAAAAAAAATAAAACAATATAAATAATTTTAAGAAAAAAAAAAATTAAATCAATATAACTCGTTACTTTCATTCTCTTAAGGGCGTGAACAAGATAAAAACAATATCAATATATAAATATAAATTTTGGAAATTGTTCTTACTCTAAATAACATTCCTATTTAAAATGGGGTCATTCCAATCAAGTTTCTGGTTTCCATGACAACATAATGATAATAATAGTATTACAGACCACATGAACACAGTAAAAACCATACCACTTAACACTGGTTTTTCAAATTTTAGAAACACATTGGTCTTAGACTAAACTACATTCCTATTGGTTGGATAACCGTAAGAATTAACTATTTCCATGATTAAAGCGGAGTTGCAGTGGACAAAGTGACTGTTTTAGCGGGTTTCTCCCTAACTCCAACATTGATAGAGTACTTCCGATGGGATTAAGTCAGTCGCACTCACCTCTTGTTCTATCTGTGGTAAAAGTTCAATAACAGCATGTTTAATTTCGGTTTGAAATAGAGATTTTAATAAACTAAATACCAAAGCACCCTTCCCCCTGAAAAAAAACAACAATTTAATAATTGTTGAAATTTGTCGGCGGAATAGTGACTGTGGAACGTGTCTAGAAAAAAAGGTAACTCTAATCCCACGTTATTTTCTATGCGGGTTCAAAACAATGGATCTCCGGAAATCTGGATTTTTTATTTTTGATCCGTACTAAAAAAAGTACATTGAAAATTTGTTACATGTATTTTTATATAATAATTCCATGTTAGATTAACAGGATTAAGTCCCATTATCTTCCGGTGGCTGCTGGCATACCAACCCACAAACAAACCACAGGAATCGAACTCGCTACCCGAGAAGTGAGGGGACAATGAGCGTACAACCTAGCAACCTAGACCATTCCGCCACGGAGGCTCTAATTAGTTATGAGTACACCGTTACTTCTTATTATACTTATAAAAACTTAATAGTGGAGATAACAAAGAATGATGATTGATTATTGTTCAACGTCACGCTAGCTGAAGAGCATAAACGCAACATTTGTATAACATTTCCTATAAATGTCGGGAGAGCTAGTATTTTATACGATTTGAACTTTGATAAAAGAAAGAGAATACATGATGGGCGAAAGCCAATACCTTGTATCATAACGAGTCAGTATCCCAACCATTCAACATATTCACTATGCCCCATCTTGGACATTCTTAGAAAATTGCTTCCATCACCCGTGTTACATTCAAAGAAATGATTACACGATGGGCCCATGATTTCGATACACACCCGTTCGAAATGTCTCATGAAATAATTTAACCGACTCTGGCATCGGCATACCAGCAAGATTTCATTCAGGACAACATCTAGTCCTGTGATTTTGTCTCTTTGTAGCCCATCAACAGCTTTTTTAAAGAGTTTTGCGGTGATCTTCTTAGTTGTGGATTTTGCCTGGCAGATTATGGCTATTTTATTCGGGGATTTATTAGAATTCAACTGGTGCATAGCCGTTTTATATTCTGTGTTTTATTTTTGGCATCATTTAACTAAGGTTTATGCATCATAAGTAACCCAGTACTATTAATTTGGGAGTTTGTAAATGCATTTGGAATTAAACACAGAAACAATTGCATGGCGTACGAGAGTTGTTTTAGTCTCGTTCGCTACAGAAACTCTCGCAAGATTACGATTACTGGTTTTGGAAGAATCTACGAATGACCATCCTTAAACAGCGACGTCGTCGACATTAAATCTCTTGCAAATTATCGCCGACTGTGAATCGCTCGTGTGCGACAGGCTTTATGCAACAATAGAATGAGAAAGGTTTTGCTACGCTGGACAATTAATCTTCCTCTAGTGCTAGCGGTGGAAGCTTCCTGTTGCCCTGAGAGTTGTTTGTGAGGTTTATATTATGTCCTGGGATTGTCTTTTTGTTAATTGCCAGTGGCGTCAAGGGTGGTTTCCTTCACCCATTGGGCTGGCATGCCGTTATGTGAGTGAAATAACCTAAAGTACGGCATTGGACCCCAATTAATCAATCATCTAGTGCTACCTACAGACAGCATGGCTACGCTCCAAACTGTACTTCACCAGAGGGCCGAATCATGCAAATCAAAATCCGATTCGATGACATAGAGGCAACATATAGTCCTCGTGCTGCCTATATTCAATAAGGACCAGTTAGCAATCAGCTCCCACTAACACACCAGAGTGCAAATAACTATATTATCAACAAAAAAAAAACTTGTATCAACTATGTAGAATATAATATCATTTTCATTTTATTTGGGTAAGGGTTTTTCTCCAAACACAGTCATTCTGATACAACATACTTATAACATATACAAGGACATACACGGGAAGGCCTAGTATATAGTAACCGTACAACTCTTCAAAAACAGAAGCATTAGCCCTGTATATACAAATATGGATTTCTTCATAGAGAAAATAGGCCTAGTCAAGTTAACTCATAGGCATTACACCAAGAGGTTTACATTGGTGTTTACGTATCCGATTTCAAAACTGAAACGAATATATTTATTTATTTATTTTTTAATTTTTAACGATTTTAACAAGATAAAAGGAAGAAGAAAGTCTTTAACAATGTTAATCATTTTCAGCTGAACCCTTTAAAAAAAATCATTTTCAGTTGGATTTCTGGGAGATAAACACAGTTTAAAACATTCCAGAGTTAGACAGTTAGGATAAAGATGATAGTCTATCTTAGCCCTGGTGTAAATGGGAATCGCCAGTGGCAACAAGGGAGATAAATCTGTCACCCATGTAACTACCAGAGCCCCCTATGCCATTGACAGCCACCATGGTTAATGAATATTCATTACAAGATATTGTTAGTCAAGGACATAGATCTGTGTTTCTAACAGTTACTTGGAGGATTGAATTATTACCCTTTTAAGCCATTGACGATACACAAGAAAAATCTTCTCAATCGGCTAGTAGTGGTTTAGCTGAAATCAGTTTAAATGCCTAGATTTCTAATTTTTTGTAAAAGAAAATTGGCAATGTCATTAAAGTGGAATTCACATACATTTTTGTCTGTAAAGCTAGCCAAAATCAAAACCTTCTTTACATAGGTTCTTTAAATTACAATTTAAAATGCCATTCCTAGTACACCAATTTAGCGTTAATTTCACTGATATAAAACATACAGAATATTTAAATAAATTCAAACAAATGTTTTTTAAAAACATATTCAGCTGCAAACGAAGTGCTGGAATTAAAATATAATACTTCCATAAAATTCAATCGTGAATGTAAGGAAACCGGAGCACACTATTTCACAACAGACAAAATAATCCTGCCCTGTGCGCTTGTAACATTCGGCTGTCGAGGAAAGAACATTCTTTACGTTTGCCTGGTTTGTAACTTTTTTAGAACTAACTTTGTCTTGTCTTAACGGACCTACCTACATATTTTAATGTCAAACATTATTAAAGTACAGGTAAGTTTTTTTTCTGATTGGCTTAGCTAGTTTGAGCAGCACAGGAGATGCGTGACAAGTCAGAACGATATTTAGCCAATCAGACTGCTCCAAGCATGTGGTTGATGTACTCGCCTGTGTCTAGGCTTCTCATTGGTTCAGCTTATCGTTTCAGCTGAACTGACCAAACTGTCAGAATTATGAGCTATACTTTATAATCTAATGAGATGGTTAGTTAGATTTCTCAATTTTAAATAATCTTTTTATAACATTTGTCTTTCTTTACACATTTATGTACAACCTATAACATACAGCAACTCAGTCGTATCAGATCCAACTCTACAAGCATACATCTTTTGAGAAATTATTTACAAATTTAAAAAATGTACATCGCAAGCAGTAGCTCGCGTTAACAGGAAACCATCACATCTAAGATTCTGAAAGGCATTTTCAAGATAAAAGTTAGTTAACTCCGGGTAACCAGCGTGTCCACATTAAGTGCTGATCACTGGAGAGAATGTAACGGGTGTTACAGATAACTAGCAGGGTATATTGCTTTCAATAAGTTATTTAATACATTTGGAAATGGCATAAATATTTATACAGCATATCAACAAATATGTTTTAATGGGAGTTCGGTTTTGGCGCTTTTTCACCATTTATTTGATGGTGGACTGTAATTGCAATTGTTGTCGCCAAAAGTCTTGAAATTCTCTTTACACAATACCTTATCAACCCAGTTGCCATATAAATGCTCAGAGCCTTCCAAATTCAACTTAACCCAAACTTAAGTGGAATCCTTTAGAAGGAAGACACTACCCCAAAAATATATCAGTTCTTTTTCTTCACATACATATAGCTCAAATGTGTTGCTTTTGCCGTTAGCCTAAACACATAGTCCATTTGGGTAAGGGTTTTCCTATGATTATTTTTTCCAATAAACATGAAATAAATACATGTAAATCCATTAGGTTTGAGATCAGTATCAGTCACGACAGGCGGCCGTCTGTTTCAAAGGGAGACAACCTGAGGCAAGAATGGCTAGAAAATATTGGAGGAGAGGGAACTTAAAACTATTACCATATTTTAATATACAAATAACTGATAGTAACTTTTTTTTAGACTTTAGCAACTTCGTATCTGCTCAGTCAATGGACACACTTACCTGAATCTTGCATGAGAAGGTTTTCCCCCTTAAATGCTTTGTTAATTTCAGTCAAACTTTCAGATAACTTTTAACCCAACTATTCCATGAACGGATTCATTAATCACTGTAGTGATTGTAGTGATTAAACACTGTAATGTCAATACATTTATCTGGGCAACGAGTTCGATGTAAATGATAACCCCTTCTATATATTATGCCTTAAGCAAACCCAAGTCAATTTGTACCGGCACTTATAAGGGTCAAATCGAGTCATACAATCAAAAGAACCCATTCGGTGTACTTTGTAAATCAGTCGAGCATTGTCCAATACCGTATAACTTGTGTTCGTTCAAAACGAATTTTAAAAGTACACTTGGGGTTTACATACTGGTACTGCCCAGTACCGTATTATATCTTGTAAGCCTTCACAGCGAATTGGTAAACGTCAGCAAAAATGTTGTTTTCATACAATCATCTTTTGTCTCCTGTCGATCATTAAAATGTTTAACACAATCGTCTTTGGTGTCCTGTGGAGCATTAGGATGTTGAACACAATCATCTTTAGAGTCCTGTGGATTATAAAGACGTTTAACACGATCATCTTGTGTGTCCTGTGGATCATTTAGATGTGAACGGATGTCCAGGATTCGGTCCTACTGGTGAATTTTCTACTTTTAATTTTGACCTCTTAACGTCCAGTACTTGTAACCATATGGTTGTGTAACATGTCACATATATAACTAATAAAGTCAAAAATGAAAAGAGTATGGTTTTGTTTTTGAGAATTCTGTTAGCTGAATATCCTGCGGAGTTGTTGCGGATCTGGAAGAACACCGCTGCTAGAATAACAAGCGTTAAGACAACCAGAACCCATCCATTCCCGTGAATCAGCTGAAACAAAAATAGACATATTATATAAGCAACCAGATAGGTTGATTGATTGATTGATTGGTGTTTTACATCGTGCTTAAGGTTGTTGCACTTATATGACGGCGGTGTATCCCAACAATAATTGACAGTATAGCACAACCAAGATATGAAGCGTTTCCATAATATTATAAGGTACCTTACCTCCAGTTCGACAGCATTTCTACTTTTCAAACAAACTTCTCTTAGCCAGAGGGCCATCCAATAGGAGTGGCAAACGCTCATTTGATGGACTGATTGATTGTTTAGCTTGTTGGTGTGAACGCTGTTGTTAAGGGGAATTTAATTATGCGGACATTGGCACAGCCATACAAAGTCAGAGGTTTCTACTTTGTTGGCAAATGAACTGCCCCACCGCCAGTACCAAGTGAAGACAGCATTTGAGTCCTAAAGATAAATTCAAGCAGGAAGCCGTGTCTCGTTTCACATATCGATATAAGCCTGTGTTGAACTTAACTGTCATGGCAACGTTAAGTCTTCAGTACTGGTCGTCATGGTATTTACGTTTAACATAAGCTAAGATCGCTTTGTGAAACAGGCCCTGGTGTTTTACAAAGATTGATAGCTTAACGGGACCATTTCTTGCTTTAATTTTTCCTGACACAACGGTACGTTTTAATTAACCGTTCTCATACCATCCGGCCAATTTGATCAAAACTCTGCGCAGATTGGACTTTGACGAACCTATTCAGAGAAGAAACAGTGAAATGAATAAAGGCTAGGAATGTTTTAAGAACAAAGGCGAATACTTTTGTTCCAGCTGCTATATGCAAAATCGCATGCTGTTCTCATAGCTGCTTACGGCAAAATCGCACGCTGTTCTCATAGGCCACGTAGTATGGATAAAAATATACGGTCACGTGGTACGGATAAAAACATAAGGTAACGCGATATCAATATTCAAGAACCCTTAAAAAGGATTTTTAGTGCGATCCCAGCAAAAGTTGTCTCCCCTTTATCATTTAGATGCCGGGTTTGCAGGACACCAAATATCTCCGACATACTATTTCATTATTTCAATTCGAGTTATATGATGTGGAGATATATTTGTAATGTTTTTCTTTGAAGCCCTTACCGATGCTCTGGTCGCCCAGTCACCACATTCTCGTCCATTGCGAGCTGCTGGGTGGATCCCGCCTATTCTCAAATCAAATCGCTCCAATTCTATGTGCGATGCATCAAGTATCTTCTTATGATTGGTCTTGTTCAATTTTTCAAGTACTTCCTGCTGTTCCATCAGTCGGCTCGCACTGATGTGTTTCCGTGGACCCCGGGAGGGGCAATAATCCGGTCCACTTATTTGTGATACACCTAAACCACGCCTAAATAAAGACAATTATAAAATGAGATTAAATGATAATTTCACAAACGTTTAAAAGCTACATCAAGCGACGTCAAGTAGAGATATTTATTCGATAGAAGATTTTTGACTATATAGCTGATCTGAAAGCATGCCAGACCAATGGGTGAAGGGGATACCAGCCTCCATTTCGCTGGCAACAATCAGTGCTAAAATACAAGTCAAATCAGGTTTCAGGTAGGAAAAAGACCCAGGATTGACTACCAGCCAGCAATGGCAAAGCAGTGCAATCGCAAGCCACAAAACAAAGCCCCACAAAATACGCTACAATATGCCTGAACTTATGCCACGATGCATAGAAGAAATGTTTGTTGACGGATTGTCCACTTCATATTGTTCCTTGTCTAATAACGGTGTAAAACTGGGAGGAAACCTCATAAAAAAACCACCACTGCGATTGCCTGAGCCACATCGTGTGACTCGCACATATACCTGCTGGTCGACAGAGAGACTCGATACGTGAACATCGAAGAAGGATTAGTAAGTGGACTCGCTAACCACTAAGCCTCATAGAAGAAATTAAGCTTACCCCAACATTCGGCACCGGTGTTCAATCAACCGTCTCCCGGCCTCCATAACATCCCGAGTGTCTTTATGACTCCAAAGTCTTTCCGCGGTTGCAGATGCCCGCGGCCTAATGGTGGTAAAAATTGAATACAGATTTGTATGAGTTTTAAACATTTTGTGACTCATTCTAATCTATAGAATCAAATAATTCGTAATTTTTCTAAATTTTTGTGCTTCTTTGATTGGGGTTTCACACCGTTCTTAAGGACAGTTTCCTCATATGACCTCAAAGGCTGAAGGAAACCACCCTTGGCATCAGTGGCAACAAACAATGACGAGACAGGACAAACACAAAAACGCCAGACAGACATCACAACTAGATCAGCTTCATGTTGCACCTTAGTTCCCGGAGCACAAGGAAGCTCACGATTTTGAAGACCAAAAACTAACGGTGTCTGTCGTTTTCTTGAACTACCCACTTCCGTTCACGATGGGTGAGCATTTTACCGGGACCATCTGTGCAGCCAATCGGTCTACTGAAGTAAATATATACTACTGGAATAAAGTAACTGTGCATCATCTGCAGTGATGTCATGTTCTAATGAATGAAGATAAGAA
>JAQQZZ010129894.1:0-13874 GCA_030265115.1 Mopalia vespertina | reverse complement strand
TCGCCTCTTACGATCGACCGAGGAAGCCGAGGGAATATTCTGCAGGGCCATGGCCCACCCGCTCCCTCACGGGGCCATTGGGTGAAGAAAATCAACCTCTACATGCATGTCAACAAACAAAGACAAGTGGACAATTACAGAACGCAATACAAAAAACGTCCCAAATAGACCAGCTACATGTTGCCCCTTAGCAGTAAGTCATAGAACCCAGCAGAAGAACCCCAAAAATAAGTTTGGATTCCTGTTACCTTCCGTCTCAACAACGTCATTATCCCCACATAATCTCAATTGTTAAACCTTGTCCTTAACTTAAATGATATTTGCAGCTTAGGAAATAATAAAATTACCTGCTTATATTCTATCAGTTCATTCTGAAGGGACAGGATTTCTGAGCGTAGTACAGCCAGCTGTTTACTTGTCTTATCTTGATTTGAGACCACCTTGTTCTTTATGTTTCTAGCTCTGTTAGCATACTTCAGCGTGTTTAAGGTCTCGACAAAATCACAGTCTGATGGTGACACACATGCTATCATCAACGTACGACTACAAAAAATACAAAAAATTATTTGGTTATACAGGTCCTCTCATTGTTATTCGTTGACACTATAGCTTATTATATCCAAAAACAAGGACAATAACTCAGGATTGTTTCACATCTGGACAGTTAAGTGAAATCATTAGTTAATTTTTACCTATCATAAATTTGCATATTAAAATATTCAACAGTCAAGCTTTGATGGCATGATATTGATACCTGAGGAATTAAACAGCTTCACACTAGCAAATACAGTAAAATGCAATTCTGTAGGTAATTTTCAGTTCATTTAAGTATTAAAGTGAACTATAGGAGATGTAGAAGTTAACTAAATTTGTACCATCACCAGATTACCTGTTTCCCCCCAAAGAATCCTGGAGTAAGCGTGTAATTTTAGAGTCCCGGTAAGGCACATGGGTGGCTTTTTTGGTTACATCTCCTAATGCTGATATCACATTACCTAATGCCAACTGAAAAAATAATAGAAATCAGGATGTATGATAAACAACCAAACGGGGTAATATAAGCTAAAAATTCCACCAAGAAAAAGGCTATTATTGATATTAATTTTATATATATATATGGAGTGAAAGACGAAAAAAAAAAATCGGCTTAACCTTGTAATGATTATTTTCACATTGAATTTACTATCAGAGTAATACCCACTTTCAATCCATTTGTTTTTAAATAAATGAATTTGGTTGGAAACATGCCAAGAAAAACATCCAGACATACCAATATGGTGAAATGATATTATTCGAAGAAACAATTTTGAAAGAAAATATACAATTTATGTAGGATCTTGAGAAAAAGCCTTTAGGGAACTAACCATGACCCAATCATGGGAAATATTCTAACATCCATTTAAATGTATTTGATTCCAGTCAAAGAATTTGATTGATTGGCATTCAACCCCATGCAAAATAGTATTTAACGGACAATAAATACCAAATTACAAAGTGTCTGCTAGTACTAGGAGATATACTGCCATTATTCTGAGGGATGCAGCCTCAAGGGTACAGAAGCCACTTTAACAAAGTGTCATACGATAATGAAGTCTTGTATGATATTTTGATGCCTATAGTTTAACATTACAGTTTATCGCATGATAATTGTGTGTCTTATGACATTTTGTAAAAGTGGCCCCAAATAATTCATTATTCCTTGATTACACGGGTCTCAAGTGTTACTATCAAATGATGGACATATTCACATACCAAACCACAATTGATTGAAATCCCTTCTTTGGCTCGGTCACCTGTAGCTCCTGTACGTTTTAACCTTTCTGATCCAGCTAAATCAACAAAGTGGAACTTAGCAGTTAGTGTTTCAAACTCTACTGATGGAGGCTGGGTGGAGTCCTCTTCTTTCTCTTCTTCTATTATCTAAAACAAAATTACAAACTAAACATAAAGCAATCTTTAATAGTAAGTGTTATTAAAACACACACTACATAAGATGACAAGTGTCGATTTGAATTTTACCAGTCTTATACAGCACCAAATTTGTCCAGAATCAAGGATATGTTACTAAACATTGTTTTTCTTTCTGATTGATTGATTGGTGTTTTACGCCATGCTTTAGGGTATTTCACTTATATGACGGCGATGTATTCCAACATTAATTGACACTAGCGCAACCAACATGTGAAGAATTTAATAATGTTGAAAAGTTAATTTTCCTCCAGTGCTAAGTAAAGACAGCATTGCCACTCTTCAAACAAAGTGCCCTTTTCTTTCTGTCTCCGGAACAATGGTGCATTTGGACATATTAATTCGTTTGTTTGTTTGATTGGGGTTTAACGTCGTACTCGAGTGTATTTCACTTATATGACGATTGTGGACATATTGAAGATTGATTCACATGCGTGATGTTGTACCAGTATTAAGGTCAGGGAACAGCTTATTCTATCATATCTATCAAATCTATACTACATAAAAAATAGAAATAGAAATTAGCTCAAATTGTCTACAACATGTAAAGGCTTTTGAATGATGGCATACTATTTGAGGTTTCAAACGGACATCTTAATGGAGAGAGACAGGTTACAATCCTTCCAAATTAAAATCAGTAAATGAAACTTGAAATTTCTCTTTTGCATATTTATTCATAACGGGAAAGGAAAGTACAATGTCAACTTTTTTTTTAAGCCCCAACACATTTGGAATCAAAAATAAAGAATTTTGATGGGTCTTTCTTTTCCTAACTATTGAAAATCTAAACATATCAAATTTTCTGTTAAATCCCTGTGGATATGAAGATGTTTAGCAATGGGGTTTTTCATTTATATGATGGCGATGAAATCCAATAAAAGCCAAATAAATATAGCCAAATTGTTTGCTCTATTGGAAAATTGCTGTTCCTCAAGTGCTTCTCAAGAATCATAAATATGCTCTAAACATACATCCACTGTCGTTAGCCAGGCTTGATATAATTATCCTTATGACTGAAAGGATAGATAGTTCAGAAAAGACATGTATGTATGTGTATCTTACATTTTGTACCATCCGCTGCTGTCTGATATGAAGAGTAAATATAGCATGAGACCTTGATGACTGAGAATTCATATTAGTGCTGGCTGTAGCTCGAGATAAGGCACCCAGTTTTAAACATTCAATTGTCTGGAAAAAAAAATCAATTATTTAAAAATAAAAAAAACTTAAGCTTCAATTTCTAACAGATTAAAGATTATTTCATGTTATTTGTTTTGCAGGTCAGTATTGTAAAATGTTGATATCAATTTTTTTAAATCTGAGACATTCTTAACAAATTTTGAGTTTGTTTCTGTATAGATCAGCGAAGACTGAAAACAGAATGTTACCCAGATTTGCTGTAAATCTGACATTGATGTTAAATAGTGCCCAGCAATGGGGAAAGAAGGAAAATGTGTTATATAAATTTACATATTTAGTTTGAACACATTTTCATTGTTTACTTTAAAATTTATTTGAAATACTTACATCTTGTAGTGAAGACACTGGTTTCGTTGTTACGCCGACGACATAAATCCCTCCCTCAGCATCTTCATGAACTTTAATATTTGATTTTCGCATCTGAAATTTGACACAGGCAAAAGTTAACAGGTTTTAGTTCTTGGCATGATAATGTGTGCTCTGATTAGAATTTAAATTACTTAAAAAAGGTGAAACCACAATTATGTTGAAGAAAGTCAGAACTGAATGACACAATCATACATCACGGCTGGTGAGCTTTATATAAATGTAATATTTTATTTGGATAATGTTTTATAATGAGTTTTATGTTCTTCAAAACTTATCACACAATGAGAACATGCTATAGTTTTTATTTATGATTGTCTAGTTTGTAAATAAACAATCATAGAAGATATCAAAAGATTACCACATGACCCCATTCTTGCACAGTGATAAAGGTGGTGGGCAAAATAGTTTTGTTCTATGTTGTTCGGTATATCAGACAACCTTGTGTGAAGTGGCACAATTTCAAAGAGCAAATATTGATGTAAGAATGCTCCACTAAGGCCATGTCAAACTAAGGTATCTCTGAGAGAGTAAACATACCTTGGCTTCTGGATCTCTAGTTGTGTCCAATAAATCCAAGATTTCTTCATTATATAACTATAACATACAATAAAATCCACAATGACAAGCTTAAAATTAATAAATACTTTCTAGATTTCCATTTTTTGTAGTTTAATGACTCATGCAATAAAATGAAGTGTGAAAATTGACAGTGTGAGATCATCATGAAAAATTTAGTGAGAAGTATTAAACATAAAATAACTTTTAAATTCAATTAAACTAATAAGTCAGATTTTTAAAGAAATGTCTTAAATATTTATGGAGCAAATAATAATACTTACATGTACAAAGGTATCAATTTGAATACCATTTATAAAGTTTAAAAAAAAACTGTTATCGTTTTCTTGTACATACTTCCATGAACTGTGCATTGACTTTGAAGTCCGGTAACGGTTGTGACTTTTCCTGAGCCTCACGCCGCCTGTCCTCAATACCCGTAAAAAGATGATCAACAGCGCGGGGAATAATACCAGTCTGATCAGAGTAACAATCCACCTCAAACCCTGTCCCCATAGAATACGTCTTACCAGAACCAGTCTGTTTCAATACACAAAAGCAACAAAAATTAATTTTAAATGGAAGGGGAAAGAATTCGAACAGATTTGTTTGTTTTAATTAGGGTTTTAATTCACCAGCATACAATCTTATTTCACTCATATGATGGTATAACTGCCTCCAAGCCCAATGGATAGAGGACATAGGACAGTGAGTTCAAGGAACCTTTCTATATCCGCCAGCTTTAAACACATACTAATATCTTTGTGTTCATGTATGAAGATATGCTGCAAAAAGCAAACTGGACTTGCAAATCAACATTCTTAAATACTATAATCAACTTTTTTTTTGGAACAAAAATGTGGTGCACCCTTTGTTTTCCGAGCAAAAAATGTTGGCAAAAAACTTAGAACTTATTGACCTTCATCTGTAAAATCAAGTTCAGCAAAACGGAGAGAAACGCCTGCCCTATTTAGCAGGAGCTTTTAAAATATTTAAAAAGCATTTGAATTACTGATTTTTAACATTAAACACTCCAAAGCATGGGCAACGAATCCAGATATTTTTTGGTACATCACTTGTCATGTGAAAGCCGTGTCATTGAAAAAAATAAATTTTTCGTCATGGGTATTGCATTATTTAAGTTTGTAAATGAAGAGAAAGAAAATCGACACTGTTCCATTCTGCAAAAGTACAACAGGGCTGGTAAGCTCCTTTAAAGCACCAAAAACACACTGATGAGCAACCATGAGGTTAATTGATTGTCCCCATGTAACCCCTACAATGTAGATTAGCAATTGTCTCATTAAGACAGATAGTATCAACAGATTAAGCCTATAGGGTATATTGTTAACACCAAGTGGTCCCAGTTGTTCTTGATGACCTATTAAAAGCAGAGGAACAATTGAAGGATTGTGCTGTTGAAGTTTGTCAGGATCAGTAAAGCGATAATCTATTTGACATGAGACTCTCATTAATCAACAAAACACTATAACAGACAGATAGCATAGTGCCTGGAGGTATCTACCCTTGGTCACTATAAACCACTGCTTAACAAACATGTCAAAGGACAATAGGTATTAGTCACTTATTGATTCACTCAGGACACTTTTACGGTTCACGTGTATGATGAACAGTTCTGTACTACTAGTTTAATATAAGGAACAGAGCAACTTGCAAATAGCCTGACTGATACAGTGCCCAAGGGTGTTTCATTTTTATGATCGCAATGTACTTCAACTCAAAGTAAATAGCCACACTTTGACAACCAGAAACATTCATTGGTAAGTCAAAACAGCCTGATCGTACTACGTGCATGCTGCCCTAAGCAAGATGGCTTGGTAAAGAAAATATAACAAATGAATACTGCAATGTAATCCCAAACTTACACAATCACAGTAATTGTTTGTTTGCTTGAAGTTTATAATATGCCATACTTCAAGTTATTTCACTCATGGCAGTCTGCCATCCTAGTGAGTGAAAGAAATCCCCCTCAACACCACTGGCAACAAACAAAGAAAACAGGACAATTACAGGAAGCAATACATAGGCATCACAAACAGATTGGCAACATGTTGTCCCTTAGCTTCAAGAGCACCAGGAAGCTCCTCAAAACCGCACGCCAGATCACAAACTTTATTGCTTCATCATCAAAAAGTTGTGATTTCCCTCTTAATTGTTTGGATGCTTGTGGTTTTATGCGATTTTTCCTTTTTTTTTCCCTCTCACTCGAATACAGGTGCCACAGGTGATGGAAACCACCTTAACATCACAGTGGCAATAAGTAAGGGCAAGATATGAGACAATTAAGACCATGTAGAATTCCAGTACAAACAAAGCAAGACAAATCAGTATAACAGGAACCCCCGAGCCAGGCACCTGCAATGTTTATGAGGAACACCATACATGTATGACAGAATGGGTTCTGTCAACATAACAGCATAGCAAAAACTAAATTGTTAAGAGAATGAGGATAAGATACATAACAAGGTTTCAGAGCTACTGAAGTCATTTAAAATCCACAAAGCCATGTAATGTTATTTCTTGCATCTCAGGTCCACTGAAACCAAGCCCTGATGACAAGTGCTTGGGTCTACTATGCAAATTTATTTTTACATGCCAGTTCAATGTCAAAGGATCAATCTACCAAACATAAATGATTTCTGTACATTGTTAAAGTACATACTGTACGCTGAATCAGGTTCATTATGTCCAAACAGAGGACTTATCTATTAAAACTAAGACATATAAGGGCATAAATAGTAACAAAATCTGGTTTAAGTTGTTCATCTTGCCTAGTATAAGTAAGGAAGCCAAACCAAAAATGGAAACAATTATTATGACCAAACTTATTAAAATGAATATCATCCATGTATGCAATTTCATGTTGTACAAATGTTAATTAAGTTAGTCAGTTCAACAGATAATTAAACATGACTTCTTACTCCGTATATAAACGAACCATGAAATAATAACTATTTAATTTGCATAATTTGCATAAACAGTTTTATGTATTGTTTATTTGATAAAGCGCATTTGAATACGAAGAATCAAAAGCTTTTTTTTTCAACATTTTATGTGGAAAAAAAAAAGATACTTTTGGCAAGAATTCAACTCATTTGTATCCATGTACATTTACAACGCCAACAACCTAGCACTCTTCAAAAAAAGAAAATTAGCCTGATGACACAGAAATTGCTACTCTTTTACAAACACACAGTCAGATAACTATGGAGCATCTTGAGAAAAAGTGTTACCTTTATACTAACACTTAACAAAATTATAGTTTAAAGTTTGGATTAAAAGACTTCATTTCCTTAGCGTGAATTTAATTGCATTTAAATTTGAATGGGGAAAGTAAATTTTTTTCTGCACAAGCATTTAGGTACCTTACGGTATCATTTATATGCAGATGTAAGTGAACATAATACACCTGGAATTTGCTCGACCTAATTACAGGTGTGTGGGCAGGTAGGTTTGGTGTCCTCGTGACAAGATATCGGTCAAAATCACCCAACCAAAACCAGACATGCTAACCTCACTAATCGTTTTACTTATCACTCAACCAGAATCTGTAATGATACAAACTTTTTGATTGAAGAACACTGTTACATTATAACTCTAATAGCACAAAGGGATAAAAAGAAAATTCTGGCCCAACTTTACATTACAACAGAAATCTTCCCAACAAAAGATATTCACTTGCCTGAACATTTTCATTTCATGTACATACAGGAATTCCATGGCATTCATAAAGTAAACAAATGATTAAAGCAAGACCATTTACCACCTCTCACAAACTGTAGAGTTTTCTTAAACTTGAATTTATAGTTTTAAAATATTCTGACAGACTGCTGTTCAAAACATATACCATTTGTTTCAAGGATGTGTGTTGAAGTCAAGTACATGTAGTGGCCAATGCGACTAAGATGGCCTTAGTAAATGTATTGGGCCTTATGTTGGGTCTGGTCAAAATATGATACTTGTATTTTAATAACATAGTGTGTTTGACAGAAATTTCACATTACAAGGAAAAATACATTACAAAGTACTACAATGTACATGGTGCCATGTGTAAATATACTTCATACTTGTTCCCAGTTTCTTCCTTCAGTGATCTTGGTAAAATATTCATGTTTTTTTTGATATAATGAATAAAGACTCTGAAGGTTCAAAACTAAGGTTTACCATGTAAGAAAGAATAAAATGGCTAGAAATCTTTGATGTGTAGTATTTTACCAAATAATGAATGTTACACATGGTACTTCAGAAGTTATTAGGGTATCTCGGGTACTCTGAAGTGTAACGAATTAATTGACCAGGTGAGTAGAAGGCTATTCAATTAGGTGAGCTGACATCAAAGGTAAATAGTGGACCAGGTGTCACTAAGGTAAGGCTGAACAAACAATCCCTCCATCTTATCTAACATAAGAAATGCATCACATTTTATCAACATATCCAGGATAAGCCATTTAGATTGACCCAAAGATTTGGGGATTTTAGAACAAAGTAAAAAGTCAGACATTTATATCACAGGATTTTCAAGGATTACTACATTTATATCCGACTTAAGACATAAAGCAGGTTACAGAATAAATACACTAACAAGGGGAACTTGATGACTTTTCAGAATAGTCTTGATTTGTTAATGTTTCATACATATGTACAGAGACACTTGCTGCAGGGTAATCAAAGCACAAACAGTTCTCATCTACAATGTGAACCTTGCAAGAATTCCATAATGTGTGTACATGTAATCAGAAATTTGGCTTTATATGTAAATTTCCCTTTGTTTTTTTCATAGATTCATGTATATCCACTATTAAACAATAATATCACTATTAATAAGCTATTTTTTAATTCAGCTTACACTTCTGGTTATGGACACTGGTGCCTCAAGATTCATGTATAAACATGTAATGCTTTTTTTTACCAAATAAAGAATTTCGTGGTCAATTCTACTTTTTTATAATGGACTTTATGCACAACATTTTGTAATGATCTAATTCTTTATAATAATAGTCTTATTCCATGATACCCCTATTATTGAGCAATAGATTAGAGACAAACTAACACATCTGACTTGACCATACTAGTATAACACAGAACTCATTGAGTAGGCCTAAGTAAAAAGGAGTCATCTGTAAGGGTGTTCAAATTACATAGGGGGTGGGCCCTTGGATTAAATCTTATTTGCACACATACACCCATATTATATTTCTCTAGAGTCAGGAATTTAAGATCTGTCTCTTTATGTTATAAGCGCCAATGTTTTTCTGCTGGTATTTAAAATATTTACACAGAGGAACATGTACAATATGACACCAAGATATTCTAGCAAAGTCGTTAAAGTGGTCAGTCAACTTTATCTATAATCAAAGTCCTTCAACACTAAGAGCTGGCTGGCTTTACAGTAAAGGTAAATTTGAACAGGTACCATTCACCTTAAGGAGAGAATCTAAATTGAAATTACAATTCTGACCTCATAATCACTGATACATCTAACTTGACATATATACATTTGGAAAAAATTATTAAAACTATTATAGAAGAGCAAATCCTTTGCTACTTTATATGGGGTAAGAGCAGCCCCAAAGACATGTTAAGAATGGAGTGGGTACTGTACACATTGAAGGTTATTTCGATTCCATAGAAAGGAAGTGTTAATGGTGTGTTTGTGAGGTTATTTGATATGGGTTTTATGTCATACTCAAGGGTATTTAACTTCAGTGATTGTCTATTACACAGTTTTTTGGTTATGTATTGTGGAAAACAGGGAAGAAACCTGGTAAAAACCACACACAAGATAGCCAGAACCACATCACTTACTCAATACAAGATGGTCGACAGATGGACTTACACCCATGGATGGTACATAAAAGTAGGATTAGAAGGCAGACAGCCAGACACAGAGTTGGCTCAACTTTCAGAAACACCCTTATGATTGGGTCTTGACAGGCGGCTGCATGCTTATAAAAATATTATAAATATTATAAAATCTGCCTACTCAATGAAACTCCACTTGCAATATTATGCGAAAAGTAAGCCTAAGTAATTTTATAATGCAAATGGCTCAAATAATAGTTTAAAAACATGGAAATTAATAAAATACACAATGGTTGTTTCTGACTTGTTTCATTAGGCCTATAATAAATATAAAGGCCTATCTTTTTATTGTTTTTTTTAATCTTCAAAATTTAAATCAAGTTAATATATTGTAGAAAATTTTGAACTGACAACTGCTTTCGTTGGGAACTTTGCAACACAGTAACTGTTGCCAGGTACATTCATTATATACAGGTAGCACATGCCTATGTACATGTTAATGTATATGATGGAGTCCTGTGACGACAATAACAACAAATCATCATAAATTGCAATTCAGGCACTCAAACTTGGCAAATTAATCACACTGGAACAAATGAGCGAACAGGGAAAATTTTACAATGTCCGAGTTTGACCAAACTCTGTCTAAAAAGTGCTTTTCACAAAGTAATGAAATTAAACACTGTCCAATGCCTTATGGATGTCGATTGATCAGCGAATTTACTATCGCTATAAATCGATACATGTAACATCGCTACAGCCCTAGCAGATACAAGAACAAGCTATTCTATTATCATGTACAGGACCCTGCCCCTCCTTCTCTTCTATCATTTGTTTGTTTTGTGGAAAACAAGATACTAAATAACATTGAATTCGCATGACCTAATTACCGCGGAAAACATTTTTGAGCAAGTGTGGTACTGCTGAGAAAAGGTTGATTTTGACATGAAAATGGACATTGAGTGGTCGTTTTATGGGTCGGTCTAACCCAAAAGTGTTCAAAGAAAGTAAGGCCATGCAATTTTTATATATTCGAAGATAAAGTTCCGAATCATGGTATCGTTCGGCTATTTCTAGTGGTTAGGAAGCTTCATGTAGCATATAGCTACCTATACACTAGAACTCCGCCACATGACTCCATAGAACGAACCTGATGGCGCATGTTTATCTCAAAGTTGCAGTCTGTGTTCAAAAGATAGATTATAACTGAGTATTAGAAAATAATCCAGTTAAAACAAGCCCAATGCACATCAACTAAGCCACGAACGGCTCATGCAAATCACTATACAAAGGGCAAGGGAAGATAACATCTTGACGATATGTTTACACTAATTATCTCCCTTTTGTAAATCAGAACCCTTTGTGCATCTACAGTCCGTTCCTTACTTCTTTTTTTTTATCTTGAATGTAGATTCTAAATCACTTGGTATCTAAGATTGGTCTGGTATAATTACGGTCCGCGGTGAACCAAATCCACCCAACAATGTAAAGCAAATAATTAGCGAATGGATAAAGAGGTTGAAATGTGTGATAACGCAAAGTACAATAACATCACGTGATGTATGCCGAGACTAGCTGTGTTGGGCTTTCGTCTATATATTGTTTCTAAACGCGCTGACATCCGTTGATCCTATTATGTGAGGCATGATGTGCATTTTGCTATTAATCCGGTTTTCTATGACGCTGCCGATTTGGTAGAATAGAAAATCTATATTCTTGGAGGCCCGGTGTGGCATAGTGGCTAGCGTGATAGTCCACTAATCCTACATCGATGCACCGTTCACAGGCTCGAGTCCGACTGTCAACCATCAGGTGTATGAGCGAGTTAGACGATATGGCTCCGGCAATCGTGTGGTTGGTTTTTAACAGGTTTCCTCCCGGTTTTCTATTGTATTGCCTTTAGGAATGGTGTGAAATGGAAAATCCGTCGTCATATAAGTGAAATTCCATTGAGTACGACGTTTAGCCCCAAACAAACAAACAAACAAAAACAAACCATTTCTTGTGTGATTAATAATTTAAAAAAAATTAAAATAAACCCTCTGAATTGGTGTGCTGTCTGTTTTATCCGTCCTTGGTCGTAACTAATATGTAGCACAGAGATCAGCTGGCGCAAACTGAAACTAATTAACACTATATTCTTGCACCGATTGGAGAAAACAGTCACGCGACTAGTATGTGAAGTGAATAATAATGACTATATTGAAGCCACCGTGTTGTCAAAAGCAGGGAATGTCGGATATTTACAATTTAACTCATATAATAATTGGTATTTACCTTTTCATGTAAATAAAGATTTCGTGAATTCTGTGAACTTCAATGTATAAGATGTGAGAGACAGATGACTCACTACGTTTGATTAGTTTATCATTCAAATTAGTGAGTTCGGCTTTCCTGAACGACCTGCCACAGGGTCTTATTTCGGCGGACCCAGAACACTGTCTCCAGCAGACCAAAGAATGAAATATAGCCTGAAAAACATGCATGAATATAGTCCTATTATCTCAGGCTGTATACAAGGCCTATGATATACATCAGGTTGTTCTATAATACAAGACTGAACACGTCATCTTCATCAGCTAACAGCTCATTGATCGCTGTGTTTCATACAATTCAGAAGTGACATGCTTGTTGCATTATTGAAGAAACATGTTAGACCTTTATCGACCTGTTTTAAATGAAGCAATTCTCTGTTTTATTGAGATTTGATTTGGTCAATCTTAACTATATAAAGTATTAAATACTTTAATTTCCTCCCCAGATGACAATAAATGCCTGTTGTTGACACTGTGAAAAAGAAATCAAATAAATCAATATGTTAGATCTGATTTCTCCCATAGTTTTAGAGGTTTTTGACACCCGATTCTGACATGGTTTCAGACGTTTTGATAAAACCAGATTCTACCCATTGTTTCATGTTTCTCTGATACCAGAGTCTCTAAATGAGTTCAGATGTTTTTGTAGCCCGATTCTCTTCATGGCGGAACATGGTCGTGAAACCCAAGGCTCTGCTCGGTTTCGGTTTGTTTGTTTGATTGATTGGGGTTTAGATCGTACTGAAGCGTATTTCACTTATATGACGACGGATTGTCCACTTCACACTGTTCTTTGCCTAATTATGGTAGAAAATCTGGAAGAAACCTCGTAAACCCCACCCCCGCTATTGCCGGAGCCACATCGTGTGACTCACTCATATATCTGATGATCGACAGACGGAAGGGATTCTGTGAACAGTACATCGAAGTAAGATTAGTAAGTGCACTCGCTAACCACTAAGCCACGGCCGCGGGCTGAAACCGATGTTTCAGATTATTTTCTTGTCATTAAATCTCTCTAAACATTAAAAATAAACCGTCCCGAAAGCATGTACACCTGTCTGCGAATTTATTTAGCTAACAACAACATAATATATTGTAGGGACAGTCAATCGTCTCAGGCGACATTGTACCCGTCATTTGATTGGTTGATGGGTTGAATGGTGTTTAACGCCGAACCAAATGATATTTCACTTTTTCGCCCGCGGTATAACCAACAGTTATTGCCACTCCATAAACACAACAATGAAATGTGAAGTGTTTTGCTCTTTTGGGAAACAATGTTCCTTCTGTATCAAATAAAGCAGTGTGCTCATACTGGAAACATACCACCCTCAGCCAGAGGGATCCCGGAGATGTGATAGTGATTTGTATGATATAACTGCGACCATGGTATTGTTTCACAAAGTGATCTTAGTCTAAGTTGATCTTAATTGCCATGGTGACCAGCGCTGACAGTATTTTATCATCATGGTAATTAAGATCAACTTAGGCTAAGATCGCTTTGTGGAACTACATCCTGTGTATTGTTATACGGATTATATATCTGATGCTTTCGATCACAACCAACAGGTTCACGCCATGTTTTCTGACTTTTCTAAAGCGTTTGACAGGGTCAGCCATACTTTGCTTGTTCACAAATTG
>JAQQZZ010129893.1:0-28321 GCA_030265115.1 Mopalia vespertina | reverse complement strand
TAAGGGAAGGCCCAGAGGACGTGCCAAACAAAATCTGGGGACAATTTTATTTCAAATCATTTGGGATGGTTACAATGTATGTGTGACAAGGTTGGGTTTTCAGATTGCTATTGTCAACAGTCTAACTGGTTTCTGAGGTTATACTTATTCGTTCTCTGTTCAGATTATTGTTAACTGTGGTATTCAGCAGAACAGCAGGATACCAGCCTTATCCTCTTGGTTGAGTGCACAAGTATGTTTATCCTGGCCGATATACCATACAATATGAGTAGCCTAGGGTATTTCAGGGCCAAAATAAATACATTAATTATAATAGTATATGCTGAGTTTTTTAAATTTAAAATATTTGAAGTTTAAATTGCATCATGGATAAACCAAAAGAATTGAAGTCAAAAAGTTCTGCTATTCTTCTGTAAATATGTCTTACAAAAACTTTATTTTATAAACATTTATATCGAATTTGAGCATTGTGGACATTCGGTTAAGTTGATACAATATATAAACTTTTTCAAAAACTATCAATTTATCTGAAATTTTGTTGAAGATGTGTTGTAAAAAAAAAAAATAGGTAAAGCAATTTTAAGAACAGTCCTATGCTTAATTATATGTATTTTTTTTTTATTATATGTGTGTGTTTATTCAGTGTTCACTTTGATTATTGTGCTATTTTGTACCAGTGTATACAAGAGGATTAGATACTTGTTACTATGTAGGGACATCACTACGACATCTCTGTCACATCCTGTTTACACCTGCTCGTTAAGTAGAAGATAGTACAACTAAAAATCTCAGGTGTTCTATTCTCGTCTAATGTGAACAGTATGGTTTAATACAAGTGTGCACATTTTTTCTGAAGATGACCCTGTAGACATACATTGTGTCGTTTGCCCAGAATGTGAATATTGATTGCTGGAATAACTTAGAAAAGATTGTTTCCATTCTAATCATTGAAAACTGTTCTTCCCCAGGCTAATTCACATTCTTTTTCTTAAAATATGTAAATAATCTCAGTTTTTTTTTTTTACTTACCCTAACAAACAATGTTTTATTCAATATTTGTGCTTCTTAATTTAAGTATTTTCGTTATTTTGGTATAATTTTCTAAATTTAATGTTTTTGTTCTGCAATTGAATATTTTTGCCTTGAAAATGGCAAGCATTTTGGGGCCAAATTGAATGCTTTATTACATTTAAATCTACGGACAGGTAAAGTGGCCTGTGGATTTGACTTTGACTATCAGCCCCTGAATCTATTTTACCTGGTGGTTAGATATCTTTGAATTATATATGATGGAAAAAGAAAAATACTTATGATTATCTTTTGCCAAGTTCAAGTTAACATCAATATTTTTGATGTGAATGTGGTAACCCTGGCAACATACCACAGAAATTTGAGTAGGTTTTGCAATAGGAACACCTCTAAGTAGCACATACCTCACAGCACAAACAAAGAGATGGTAATACAATGTTTCAATAACCATTGTAGTCCTAATCATAAGCGTGATGTATAAGCCTTGTTCCACAATAACCGAAGTCTTGTTGACCTATGCTTGACCAGGCACTAAGAGGTTTTATGAATAGAGTAACTAGACATGAATAGAAATAGTAACACTTGTTTGACCTATTGTAAGACTTCCTCACCTATTGTAGTATAAATCCATTGAATTAGAAATCAGGCTAGACTTTATACAGGTTAACTCTTCTGGTTCTCCACAGGTTTATAAGGTGACATTTTAATCCAGCTAATTTAGATGAACCTACCCACTATGTAAGTGTGGTATGATGATTTGGTGATGCTGAACAGTACATAGTATTGTTTACTGCCTGTTGAATTGCCCACGGCTTCTTCGCCTTGAATATATTCTAATTATATGTCATATGTGTGCACATTGTGCCAACATCTGCACTTGGATCTGTTGTAAATTATATGTCATATGTTTGCACATTGTGCCTACTTCTGCACTTGCATATGTTGTAAATTTTACAACTGTTTTATTTGTTTGTTTTCTCTACCAATAAAATGTTTTATTTGTTTATTTTCACTAGCCAAAACTGGTTTGTTTCTTTCTATACCCATTAAGTGTTATATTTGTTTATTTTCAATAGCCACACCGGTTTTGTTTATTTTCAATACCAATACAATGTTTGGTTTATTTTCATTACCCATCAACTGTTTTGTTTGTTTGTTTATAATTGGGTTGCATCCTGTTGCCTTGGTGCTTTCAAGCTAAGGGGCAAATTGGGCAATGCAAGGCTAATCTGTTTGTGATTTCTCCAGAGTGGGCAGGTGGTTGGAGGGAGCTAAAAGGGAACAGGAAGATAATCTGTTTGTGGTGTCTGTATTGCGTCTCGTCATTGTCATGTATTAGTCCCGTCTTGTCTTTGCTTGTTTCCAGCGGTGGCCAGGGGTGGTTTCCTTCACACATTGGGCTGGCACGCTATCATGTGAGTGAAATAACCTTAAGTACGGCGTTGAACCCCAATCAATCAAATAAACGAACAATCTGAACATACATGTAGGTTTCATTGACTTATTTATGATTGGGCTGGCATGCCGTTATATGATTGAAACGACCTTAAAGTATGGCGTCAAACCCCAATTAAACAAACATTTGTTTGTTTATTTCACTACCTTCCAGCAATGGCCAATATTAACATCCAAAAGACGAAAGTTACATAGTGTTCTAATGTTCTAGACTACAGTGTGTTTTTTGGTATCTTGTTATGTAATTAATGCACTGTTACCTTGGAGTTTATAAGGTATGAAATGTTGTTGTTTCTGCACAGTCTAATGCATTGATGATTTAGTAGTTTGGAATTCACTTTAAACCTGTTTTTGCAGAAGCCTTTATCACCTTGTATTCCATGACCTAGTAGAGCTTATCCTCTAGGATTCATATAGACTCAATGTGCAGACATATATCTGGGTAATGCACTGTTAAGTAGTACAGATGCATTGAACCAGTGATCAGCGAATCAATAAAAACCAATCTCCTCCCTCACCTGTTTTGGTAATTACACTGCTGTTGGTATGTACTGAGTATGCATTATTTCACCGTGAGCAATTATGCCCAAGTTTCACCCACATGATCAGAATCTTCAGTGCTGGTTGAAGGAAGATTCCACTGCACTCTTGCTCTTTGACTACTCTCTATGGGCCACTGCATGGTAATCTGGTGTGGCGCCATGAAATTCAAACATTTGTCTTAGTTTGAACCATTGTGTTATGGCGTCCAACGGAAGCGCATTGATCTGGTTAATTTTGCAATCAATCAGAAGGCTGGCTTTCTTCTCCCTTGGGTCTAGCTTTTTGTTTTATTAGTAAAAAATCTTACCGAAGGGCTTCACATTTGAGGAGAGTGATGACTCACCCTCACCTAAAGCTCACCTAATTAAAGATTTAGGTACACTGTTTTCAGCTCTTGCAGATTGTCCAATTTAATATTATGCTAAATAAAATTCACTCTTCTAAGTAATAAAAATACTCTCTAAAACCAACCAGGTTAGTGATTTTCAGCTCCCCTGTTCATTTCAAACATGAAGCCCTGAAATGTTTTATTTAAATCTTGAAACTTGTAGGAAAAAGAAAGTTTAAAATATCCTGCCATGAACAACAGTTTTGGTTTGTCAATAAAACTGACTCATTGTTTCTTAATATTTCATCTATTAAATATATAACTTGTGAAATTGTTTAGTTTTATATATTTTATGTAGTACTAACTACTTAATTAAATTATTAAGATAAGGCTTATTTTTTAATTGACATCATTAAAGGCATGAAATTTAAATCTTTTGTATAATTTTATCATTTTAATTTTTGTTTTAATTTTTTTTGCATGAATTAATCCAGCTCCCAGACCACCCAATGAATTTTGGAAACTTTTGAGCCGAAAAGAGTTAGCAAATTCTGAACTCGACTCGGTCAGCAAACCGGTAAGATGATTTTATTCCAGTAAATTTTGATAGGATGATTCCACGTCTATAGCAGCCCGCGGTCATGACTTAGTGGTTAGTGTGTCTGCATACTAATCATACTTCTATGTACTTTCCAAGGGTTCGAGTCCGTCTGTTGGCCATCTGGTATATCAGTTAATCACCTTGTGGCTATAGCAATTGCACAAGGTTTCATCTGAGTTTTCCACCATATTTAAACAAGGAACAATGTGAAATGGACAATCCGTTGTCATATAAGTGAAATACCCTTGAGAAGGGGGTTAAACCCCAAATCAAACTAACAAACAAATCAACATTTATAGCATACCGGTAGTGTAAAATAGGTATCACCACTTTAATTAAAATGTTAGTTGCCACAACAGTGAATTTGTAACACTTTGGTTACATAAATAGATTGCCATACATGTTTTGTTGATAGGTCGGCCAATAAAAAATGAGTTGCCACAGGCAAACAATTAAATGGCTATAAAATACCACTGCTAGATGAAGCAACACCTACAACATTTTTATAGTCATAGCTCATTGTCTTTCGTTGAATGACAGTAATGTAATATTACAACATAGATAGATTGAACACTACAATTATTTTAATTTTAAAAAGTGTATCTTTTTAGTTATAAAATTTGATTGAATGGCTGTCATTAATTGCTTGGTAAGTTTGAAAAGGGCTCTGCTGACTTCCAACTGTGTGGCATCAGTCCTTACTTTGTTACTGATTTTCTGTAAGCCAATGAGATTGCCTTTGGTGAGAAAAATTAGTTGAACAGGAAATTGAAGTGGAAATGTACAATCCTTGTATAAACCTAAAGTTATTGTGAGGATTAGCTTATACTGACATTTATCATTTGATCCCCTGGGTTACTATGAACTTGTCCATGTACTGTCAGTTTTGTTCATATCAATGAAGTTAATAACCTTTAAATATTCTTAATAATTACAGATTCAAGATGGCCTAAATGCTGTACCAGTGACTGCTGTGGAGAAATCAGACTGCAAGAAAATATTATCTCCTCAGGAACTCCACAAAATTATTATTGGTCAGTATTAAAAACAAACAAAAAATGATCTCATATTTCTACTTTACTTTTGGAATTTACCATGCTGTGGTTAATTCAGGAAAGTTGCAAGTGAGTGGAAGGAGATTTCTCCCCTTCTAATGAAATATAAAATAATTTACATTTTAGCTTAATCATTACAAAATACAATACTTTTCTGTGTCGGTAGCTCATATCTTTGTTGTATTTATTAAAATTTAGATCATTTGAAAATATGTTATAAATCCTGCAGTTGACCTCATGTGTATGAAGGAGTAAAAACAAACATACCGTACTAAAAAAGGTATTGTTCTTGATTCTATCCTTTGCATAGTCTATGTAAAACTTACCTTATACAGTTGTTTACAGAAATTTATTTATAATATATATGAAGTAATAGAGTAATTGTTGCCACATCACCTGTTATCAGGACAATATCATATCATTTTTATTCTGGAGTTTTATATTAATTGTTTTCCAGGTCCACCTGTTGTTGATTTCGGCCAGGTGTGTTTGAGAAGTCTTAACAACAAAGATTTGAACATCATCAATAACCTGAACCAGTATATATACGTGGTGGCCGAGGTGAGTCTTGTTCACTTTCTTTTTCATCTCAACATCTAGAGGGAAATGAACAAGGTGTGTTATGTAACACTGCTTTAAAACGAAAAGGAGTTTTAAAAATCTGGGAAACAACTTCATGAATTGGCAAAGTCAAATTGTTATTTACAGCGTGTACTTACATTTATTCTGGTAACTATGGAATGGATTGATAATTGTTATGTGCTTTACAACGGGCTCAAGGTTATTTCACTTATCCGATGCCAGTGTAGCCCACCTAATACAGCAACACTAAAAGACCCATAAAATTTGAAGTGGTTGCTATGCTGGAAAATGGATGTTCTGTCAATGTTAAGTAAAGACCATGTATAAACTGCCCTTAACTGGAGGGCCCTCTGGCTAAGGGTAGTTCGTTCGGAGTGTAGCAATACTGTTTTACTTAGAACTGGAGTAATATTAACTTTCTCCAACTTTCTCAAAACACTTCACATTTTATGGTTCTGCTAGTGTCAATTATTGTTGGAATACACCATTGTCATATAAGCGAAATACCCTTGAGCATGGCATAAAACACCAATCAAATCAATCACAACCAGAGGGTCTATAAAAATTGATAACTCTGTACTATTTTATAATCCTCATACTGTCCCCTATTTTTCAGGTTGATTGTAAAGAGTTACGTCAGACCAGTCCTCTGTCACAAGTCATTCCCCCTAACTCCAGAGCGATGTTGCCATTCATCTTTGAATCCAATACAAAGGGAACATTCCAGAGGTACGTCCATTATAGTCTTCATTGTGCCAATAACCTCTCATTTTAGTCAAACAATAGTACAGATGTCTCATGTAGATAGATTCATTGGTATTGAACAGATATTTGCCGACTGGCACTTTAAAATCCTGAATTTCCACTGATGTTTTTTCCATAAACACAACTGCTGTAATTCTAAACAGAGATTGTCCATTTTAATCGTCGTATTAAGACTTACTTTTGTAGTCATGAGATGGTATCATTATGATGACAATATTAAAATCCATCTAAGTAAATTCACTTGTTCTGAATTACACTACTTGTAGCCACATATTAAATTATAAAACATTCCCAAAGAGCTTTTAATGCTGGTGCAAGAGATATTACAAGGATAAATCTACTATTAAGTTAGTAGTTTATACATTGTGTTACGATATGACATTTATATCACTTTATTCCTCAAACGACTATTATATCCTGCACAGTTAGATATACATTAAAGGTTTTAAACAAAATGGTGTCATTTATGCTGGGTTTCCGGTTTTCTTTCAGATCCGTGTCTTACACAGTAAATGAGTTTTACAAGCACCATGTGACAGTACAAGCTGAGGTGGTATCTGTAGGACTGGAAATGTCTTCAGAGGAACTCTTGCTAAATCCTTCACCCAGCTTACCTGCTGAAGGTGGTAAGTACCACTGAGACATAACACCAGCAGTGTACATGTATTTTTCTTAGCTCTGGAGGAATATCAATATTCAAACATAGCCAGAAGTTTAGACAGTATGGGTTTGTTAGTGGGGTTGTTAACTCTTGGAGTACACTGTCGATGTATAAGTGAAATAACCTTGAGTGAGGCATTAAATATGAATCAATATTTGATCTGACCCATATAATCTGCTGAATTTAATTTTTCTTTCATTTTTACCAACTTTTACCAAAGTATTTCTCTTAGTCTTGATCATTTCCAAAGATCTTATTATGATAAAAAAAAAAGCAAAACTGATAGTACCTGCTGAACAGTTATACATATATTAGTTTGGAGAATCTTACTAAAAATTCAGCATGTGTATTACAAGAATTGATTTCTTTGATTTCACCTCGAAGAAATATCTTTGTCTTGTCTGGGTTAATTACTCATCTCTCAAAGATCTCGTCTCTGTTTTCCACCGTATTTAAGCAAGAAACAGTGTATAATGGACAATATAAGTCCTATGAGTGAAATACCCTTAATTTGCCATTGTTTTGTTAATTGTGTAGGTTTCCGTGGTGTGATAACTCTGTACAATAAGTTGAACTACCCAGCTGATTTCACGTGGTCACCTAATCTAGGAGAGAAAGGAACAGCCTTCTCCATAAGACCTGCCTCAGGTAAGTTGATGGTGGTTGAAATTACAATATCTGTCCACAGAAAAAACAGAAAACATATTGAAAAGCACAATAAACAAAAATTTATTATTATAAATGATATATTAAAGAAACCAAAGTAAAAATTGTCCACGGGATGAAGCTTCTTTGTTATTTTGAAAGAATTTTTTTTTTTTTCTGAAATAAATATTGCAAGAATATTCAGTACAGAAATATATATATGCAACAGATCATACTGCCCTACTATTTGATACTATATTATTATAGAGAAAGCAATGTAAGAATCACCATGGATAAACATTTGTAATAATTGTGAAATAAGCTGTTTTATTTAATTTAATTTTTAATTCTTTTTTTTTTAAGCACACATTGCAGTAATGTCAAGAAAATAAATAAAGGAACAAATACTGTCCTACTATTTCATACCTTTCAAACTTCTGCTTAGAATTTGTATCAATTCTACTTTTCTCCCCTCCACAGGTACAGTTGAGCCGTTCCAAGACCTGGCCTGTGAGGTAGTCTGGCATCCTTCATACCTCGCTCCTCAAGACGGGTCATTCTCACTTCTTGTTCATGGGGGGAATACGTTACAACTACAGTGTAGAGCTGAGGTGACTTTTATATTATATAGTTTCTATGCAATCTTTATTTGTTATACTATTTAAGCCTTAAGGTATAAAGCTTCTAATGTGCAATTTGAATTTCCAGCAATAAGTTTAACGTAGAAGTATATGGTGACAACTCCAAGAGATGTTCAACAATTCACGTTGTATATGTTCATGTATATTTGTTTATTTAACCCATTTTCAATAGTAAACAAGAATTGTTCATTGTGAATGAAAACAAAAGTTCTGTATTTTAGGAGTTCTGTTCTTCCTTTAGTATTTAGTGTTTTGGGATACCACTTTCATAGTTTGAACATATTCTAGTTAAAAAAAATTTGCATGTTATATGTTTAATTTCTGGACTGGTTTCAAATTAACAAAAATACTGTGAATATTCATTTTCTAGAAGACACAAAATTCATTCATTGTTTAATCTAGTTGAACTTGAACAAATGGTTGTTGTGATAATTTCAGCTCGGTGACACAAACGTACAGTTTATGGAGCATCGTCTGTTGTTTGGACAAGTACCCATTAACCTGACGACAACAAGAAAAGCTCTCCTTCAGAATCTTGGGCAAAACCATGCCTATTTCCAGGTAAAATAAACTTGTTAAATAATTGAATTAAAAAACCTTATAAATTATTCGGAATAGTGCATGATGCTCATTCACATTTTCATGATTTCAACATATCTTATGTTCACCATACAATAATGTTAAATTAAGTTCTTGAAATGTGTTTTCAGTGACAATGGTTGTTTTATTCTTTTTTTTAATTTTTTTTGACATCCCCATTGTGGTATTGAGGTGCGAATCTGTCGTAATCTATCCCACGCTGTAAAACCAATCACATGATTGTTTTTTGACATAAAATCAATTTTCAACATATAATCATGTTTTAACAATTGATATTTTGTTTGACATAAAATCAATTTTTAACAAATAAACAATTTAAACATATTTTCCGTTTTCAACATATAATCAAGTGTAAACATAAAATAAATTTTAAACAAATCATAAATTTTAACATGTAACCAATCTTTTAATCTATTTTAACATATATTTGTTTCCACAGATAATGGATCCATACCCGTTTCCTGGTCTGATGATCTCCCCTGTCCATGGTGTTATACCAGTAGGGGGACACGCTGAACTACAAGTCAGCCTCACCCCTGATGCTATCCTGAAGTTTGACACACGTCTGGAAGTCGCCATCAAGGGTTGGAAAAGTATCGAGTTGAGAGTCGGTGGTGCTGTGGAGCCCCCTAGTGTTGACATTAATATTGTAAGTGGAGATAATTTCATTCCATTTTATTTTTGTACATTTATTTTTATATATATTTTTTTATTATTTATTCGTTTTTTTTAATTATTTATTAATTATTTTTATTTTTCTTAAATAATTTATTTTAAATCTTTGTGCAAACAAAAACACTTGATTTGGCAATTACAGAGTAGGTCCAGTTAACATCTTGATTTATACTTAAATGGTTTTTCTATGAAGATTGAAATATTCTAATGTTGTTTTCTTCTACTTTTACAGAAAGAGTTTAAGTTTGGTGGTGTGTATTGTGGTTCAGGAAGTGTCCTTAACTTCAGCTTAGTTAACCAGGTCTGTATCATTTATCAGACATTATTATTTTCTCTTTATTTTTTAGACACAAAATGTTTCCTGTTGCTCATGGAGCTAAGTGGTAACAGGAAGCTGATCTGTTTGTGATGTCTTTGATATTGTGAAGTGTAATCGTCCCGTCTTTGCCACCCTTCTAGGGCTTCTAGGGTGGTTTCGTGCACCCATGGGGTGACATGCCTTCATATGAGTGAAATAACCTTAAGTACGATTTTAAAGCACAATCAATCGATGTTAAAGCACAATCAATCAAACAAACAAATTAACACAAGATGTTTTAATGTGCTTTGAATGTTTGCTGAAGATTTGCAGAATTCTTTCTAACAATTATAGCTACAATCAATATCTTTCAATAATATATTCCGGGGAATTTGTTATAGGTCTTATCGAGATACTTTAGTTTCTGGTGATGTCACAAGGTCACAATTTCTTTAAAAATCTACTGGTTGTTTTTGAAATTTTAAATTACTTTGCCACAGTGAAATATATTTTCATATTTGGATAAAAGTTTAGATGGAAATGTTTTTTTAAAAATTGTATCAATTGTATTTAAACTTTTTTATTTATTTTTTTTTTTTTTATCAGATGACAACAAAGGCTCGAGTTGAAGTGGATTTAACAAGGCATACTGATTTTAGTCTGAATTTCCCACGATTCCAAACACCAGGTATAGCTTTAATTTTATTTACCATCAAAGTGGATTAGTACTATATGTAACGGGGATTCCTCCACCAATGTACCACACAGCTCCAAGTCACCCAGTGGACCTCTGCTATATGTTTGAGTCATAGGTTTGTCTTTAAGAGGTTTATTCTCAAGTTTTCCATCATATAAAGGCTGGATAAGAAGTGGACAATCTGTCCTCATATAAGCTTTACTGATCAAGCAATGCTCTGCAAACTTCATGCTCTTTTTTACACCTGGCATCATGTTGTTACCATCAAGTACCATCTAGCTTTTCAAAGCAGACTTAGATCTTTGGGATGAACCACTGTCTTACTAGGGAGTCGTAAGAGGGCTTTATTTTTTAACCAAAAAAAACCCCAGGTCCATACAAATTTGAAAATGTGTAATGTAGGTCAACATAAAAGTTAACAATTTTTTATTTAAGAATTACTAAAGTGGTTAGTATCTTTATAATTTGTTTGATTGATTGGAGTGGCTAGTATCTTTAGAAAGGGAATTGGATCGATCTACAGCTGAATAACATCATAGCATAGTCCTGGTGTATTTATACAGCTGTTATTCGCTGACGAAGATCGCACAATTTATGCCATTTAAGCTAATATCACTACATTCAAAATGGTCCTGGTTTATGACCAAGCAGGCTATACGTAAGTCATGGAGGTAAGACGGCTTCCGGTTTTAATCAAATGACCTGGCACATGTTGAATCGTTATTCACTTTAAAGTTCAAATTGTTCAGAGCAATAGACATGCTCTCTACTTGGAGGATGATTAATCCCAGTATACAATTTCTATTCTATTGTCTTATTGGTCTAGATTTGCTGTTGTAGTACACCAGCTTTATATAAGTGAAATATCCTTAAACACAGCATTAAATACTTTTTTTTTTCTCTTCCATACAGAGGATTATATGTACCAGTTATTAAACCCAGGCATGTTTACTGTAACCTTGATGCCGGAACAGGTTGTGGATGGGGAACTTATCTTCATGCCTTCTGAGGTCAGTTTATTAGTTATTGACGTTTTTCTCAGGGTGTACTGATTTTTATGATTATCCTGAAAACTTGTACGCCCTGAGCGGCAGGTGAAAGGGTGTACGAGCTTGCAGGCAATCATAAAAGCCAGAAAAATGAAAAATAGGTTCTGCCTCGATAAGATCTCTGTTTGCATTCCGAGTAACCTCTTGCTGTCGTGACAATGCGGCTTTCAGCCAGATCGAAAGGGCCAATGACGCTGCGAAAAAAGGGCCCCCAAAAGGAGTTTTCAGATATTTTAGCGTCATTAAAATTGAGTGATTGTAAAGCAGATATGTTTTGAATTAACTTTGTGTCAACCAAATATCGATTTCTAAAATAAGTTTTATTAAATTTAGAGAATAAAATTTGAAATGGAGGCGGACATGTTTTTTTTTATATTACCCGTGAATTTTGTGACATTCGAAATCTCAGTTGTACAGGTTTTTACCCCCCTGCAAATTGACCAATCAGAACACAGCGAATTTGGTTGACGGATAATAATATTATATACAATATTTAAGAAAAATGTTCCAATAGACCAACAGTATGGGGCATAATAGTAATATTTGGGGCCCTCATACTAAGTTCAGTATGTCATGAGAATTGTCCTGATATGTTTACTTTCCACTGGAAGAATGTTGATATTCCAACATAGCAAGCATTGCACATTTTGTGGTTTGTGTTAACGTTGCTGCCCAATGTTGGGGTACACAGCCATGATTGTTAAAGTGACCAGCCTTTGAGGACAGGGTTTAACACCAATCAATGCTAATATTTTATTTGATTATACATAAATGGTGTCAATTTTATTTGTTCTCATGGTTGAGTTTAGTTCATTTGTGTCAACAGAAATGTCTTGAAAATTTAAAAAAAAAATGAAACATCTTGCATTCTTCAGGTGGCTGCTTATGACTTTGTGATGCCTATCATGATCAACCAGACAAAAGCTCTGACCCCAATCCCCACCCCTATCCCTGGCACTCCCTGTCCCTCCCAGAAGAGCAGCATCCATATCATAAACCCCAGACCTCAACATGTCCAGATCACTACACCCAGAAGACATGTCATCGCCACGGCACTACGTCAGCCATTACAGCTTTCTACCAATCAGATTGAAATATCACTACCATGTGACTTCTTTGAAATGGCTAAAGCATCAGGGATTGGACACACAAAGGTAATTATTAACTACTATAGTTTTGTGTAGAGGTCTTTTTTTTATTTTACCTTTATATTCTGTTAGATAATACTTTTTGACATTTTATTAGAAATAAAGGTATTTGCATACATGTTTATCTATTTATAGGTGTTAATAAAGTATTGTTGTGGTATTTATATTTAATTAAGACAGTAGTACTTAATCTATACTGAATAGTACTGATTAATATCAGGCGGCAAGATTTCTGTTGTAATTCGCCCTCCTGCTAATGACGTTGTGTTCCAAGAACATACATGTACTTAGTACTTTTGGAACATCAATTTTTCAACACAACAAAACAAAAACTCTCTCACTGTACCAGTACTCAGATCAGATCTCAAGTGCAATACCCTCGAGTACTTTGTTTCCCTCCAGACGAATAAACCAACAAAATATATATTATAAAATTGCTCTGATTTGTATTTGATTTCAGTTTTCTGTGGAGGTATTATGATTAGTGTGTTATGTAGCTCTTGCTTCTATCATCTATTAGTATATACTAGGTCTTTAATTTAAACTAACAGTAGCTTTCTTTGTCTTCATTTCATTATCTACTTTTCTGCTCTTTCCTTTGATTTCAAATGAAATGAAGGAAATTAAGACATGTCATTACTTATATGAATACTTTCTATTAGTTTGTAGATTTTATATTTTAATACCAAGGCAGCTAACATTCATTTTCCTTTCTATATGTTAGTTAGAAATGCCATTCTAAGGCTTATTCTGTTCTTATTTTGTGTCACCGGAAGATAATAGGAATTGCACCCCGAAGGATACACCCCATTTAATCCAAACAAACATGACATGAATTTCAACAATTAACATGTACCATATCAGCATTGTTGTAGCCTTTGGCATTATTTTGTGCATCATATATTAAACTTTTTGAAATACAAAACATATGTAACGCACTCATGAAAATACATTATATGGTCAATGCACTTGGTGAAATACAAAATACATTTGAAATATGTTTTGAAATGCAAAATTCTCATGTAGCTAATTTTGAATACTATAGCCTTAACATCTGCTTGTCACATAAACATACACATATAACACTAAGTTTAATATCTTAACTCTTCTTGCTTATTTTTTAATAGTATGAATGAATATAATGAGAGCTCTATTATATTTTTTCATAATTGATAATGTGTGTTGTTTTTAGAAAGGGATATTTGTAGTTGCATTAATTTGAACAATTTCTGACTATAGTTAATTTAGATTTTAAATGCACCTATAGTCAACTTTTTGAATAATATTTTAAGTTTATTTTTATCAGAGAGTCAATAAATTTAATTTATTTATTTCCACTGGGTTTCTTTTGGAGCTCCCAATGTTTCTCTTAAACCATTTGTTTGCCTTAAAGCAAGCTGAAAATCTATATAGTTATTACATGTTAAATGATAGACTGTTTTTTATATACATAATAAAGCGTTGACATGTGCATTTCAGTAAAAATTGCCCCTCAGTTTTATTTAAATATCTGTTATCTTATTCTTTAGGGAACTATTTTGGTGAACAACAGTGACAAGACAATAAAATGGTCCTTCGATTTATCAAAGCCAAACAAAGTCCTAGATGATGGAGTATTTAGGTTTGTCCATGATTCCGGGGCCCCATTTGTTGGTGAAGGGGGCCTGGGTGTTGAAGGTACCCTCGATCCAGGTCAGACAGAAACTATCTGCATCAACTTCTGTCCAAGTAAGACATAAATCGGTTCTTGTTATCTTGTCTTTTTATATCTAGTTAGTAATTCTGTGTAGCTGACAGCTGGTTAATTGTTTGGGGGTAGACATGAGGTCCAAGGGAGCTTCCTGTTGCCCTGGGCCCAGTTGCACAAAACCAAAATCAGTTGTTAATTGTCGATTAAATTAATTATTTAGGATTTTAAGATGGACATCCAACCTCAAATCCATCTCCGGGGTGATCTCTATATTAAGCTCAATACGATGCCATTTTGGTCTTGTGTATCGTGATTGGGCTATCTTCTGATTGTCTTTTCTTGTTTTGGGAGGGTGGGTATCTTTTTTTTATTATTAAGGTCCTTGTGGCTAAGGGCAGTATATATCAAGGGTGGAAATACTCTTTGCTTTTCACTTGAGGAAAAACACAGTGAATGGTTGTGTTGCGGAGACTATTTACTGTTTGGAGTACATTTTTATCATAAAAGTGAAATGAATACCCTGGAGCAGATTGTTAAACATCAATCCTAATTGAACTATAACCTACATTTCCAGAGGTTGCTGGTGTATACGAATGTTTAGTTCCGGTGATTCTGAATGACGAGAAAGACAAACCATACCAGTATATCCGAGTGGTTGGTTTGTTAAAGTCTCCGCGGCTCTGGTTTGATCCACCCATTATCAACTTGTCACCAGCTCCATTACTTACTGAGGTGTCCGCTGATTTCACCATCCTCGCTGCACAGTACAGAAAGTAAGTCCGCTTTCAAGTCTAAGTCAAAATTAAATCATAATATGTTGATCAATGTGAACATTTTTAATTTGGACAGTCTCCCTCTACAATGCTGTATTATGTTTTTGTTGAAACTAAGAAAACTTAATAATTAAAAAAAAAGCGCCAAAGTGATTTGTTGTTTCCAATCTGCAGATAAATATTAAAAAACATTTGAAATAACTCAAATTAATTTTTTTTAATTTTTAATTTACAATAATAATAATAACTTTATTTTATGAGAAAAAAATTTGTCAAATTTAAAATCTGTTCTTCCATGTAACCCCCAAAATATAACAAATACATGTATATATGTATTCAATAATATTTACATTTTAACATTAAAACATTAAAATATTAAAATATTAAGACAATAGATAAATAGTAAAACTATCAAAGTTATTAAGACAATTAATAATAATAAAAACCAAAGTATTTATGGAAATATTTCTTTTTTTTACTAATTAGCAATAATTATTGACTCCCAATTTAAATCTATCAAAAAAGGTATGATATTTAAATTTTTTTATGTTATTATTATGTTGACTAAAAAAATTACGTACATTTTTGTTTTTGTCTGTTTACAACAAATTTCTTCGTATACAAGGAAGTGGTCTGGTGAATTTGGTTTTCATATTTCACTTGACATTTTTCAGAAGAAAATCTGTTGCAAACTTCTAAATAAGATTTTAGATTTTTTTTTCCTAACAATGTTTTTTCCTTCCAGTTATTGTTATAAATAGAAAATTTGGATGCTTCATTTCCATGGTTTTGTGTGACAATGTTGTTTCCTTGTGGTTGGTGGTGTAGTTATTTAGATGGCATCAATGGTTAAAGACGAGATTGCAAATGTTCTTATTTATTTGTTTCAGTATAACCAAGTTGACGGTGAATGTAGCTGATGTTGAATGTGTTGATGGTGGTTTAGTCTCTCCGTTTAAAATCTTCTTCCCTGAAGGCAATGGTAAGTGGGTGTAAATGACTATGGTTTATATGACTGTGGGTGGGTGGTGGGCAATCGCCATGTCCTGGAGCTCTATAACAACCTGGTTTGCTATTACACCTCGCACAGTAACTTGGCACACAACCTCACTTGTATTGGCCAAAATTTTGCGTCCTGTGCTTGTATTGTATCTTGTCTTGTATCTTGTCCCTGTTTGTTGTAAGTGATGTCAGTGGTAGTTTCCATCACCAATTCATCAGACATGTCATCATAGAGTGAAACAACCGTAAGTACCGTGTAAACTCCTACCGAAGCAAATACACATAAAAGTAATTATCTGGGAATGAAACTTTTTTCTGCTTCTTCTGTAAAATTAAACTTTGTTAAATTGTATTTACACTATTTCAAAATGTTTGAGAATTAACCTTAACTTTTCTTCATTTTCAAAGTTTTCAAATTATTACTGTGCCAAAATAATAATTGCTATTTTTGGTTTCCTCTGTCAGAACTGAGACCATGTTGCGGAGATGAAGCCCAGGTTGAACCATATTCACTGTTGTGTCGTGTGATCTTCTCCAGCCCTAAACCCCTCTCCTGTAGAGTTCTGATACAATTCACAGACGAAGATGACCGAAGGTGTGTTATAATACAAAACCATTAACTAGAAATGTGAACCTTGTACATGCATGTGCTGAACTGTTAATATGAGTAGACAAATTGAGCAAAGATTAAAGCTGTTCTGTTAAGCCAGCGTTTCAAAATAAATACCTTGACTTTAAATTAACAGAAAATCTCTTTGGTTTCCACAGTTTCAGCCTACCAGTGACAGCCTCTGCTGATAACTGTTTGTTATCGTGTTACCCGTTCCTGGCTGTACATAGAACAGACCATCAGATTGTCTGCGAACAGGTAAACCTCTTGTTGTGCTTCCATTTGTCAAGGAGCCAACAGCTGTGGCTTAGCGGTAAGCGTGTGCGCTTACTTATCGTACTCAAATTTCGGTTTTCTTCCGGTTTTTCGTGACAGCACTTAATGGACTGTCGGAGGTTGAATTTTACTCTATCCTCCACTGCCCCCTAAAAAACGTGGCCTTGTTGCTCTATACCAAGATTAATCCTTTATATACTATGATATCAACTAATTCAGGAATAAATTTAAAAGCGCCTTGGATAACAGGCTCCAGTATATTATATCAGTTATTAACCTACCTCATATTTTATTGATCCTCACTACTGAAATTGTCACAAGTCTCTCCAGCCTGAAAAGTCAATTGTCTAATAGACATATTTATTTTTACTGACCTATGACCTGTGGACTAGTTTTCCAAAGCCTTGGTAAATTTTCTCACATGTTATAATAATGATGTCCAGTGTTGAAGGCATTGTTTCGCTACAACTGCTTGTGAGAAATGTGCAAAGCCTTTGAGAACCCCCCTCCCCAGTGTTAAATACGAAATCTTTCTTTCAAAACTGAAGAAGGTAAGATATTTTATTTAAAGTCAGTTTGATACAAAAACAGTGAACGTTGCTTCGCAAAAACTCATAGTTACCCACTGTTGAACCACTGTCATATGAATGACATAACCATAAGTTAAACAAGAAGCTAATACACATGAGGATGTTAAAGTAACCTGAATTGACTTTTGACAGGGGGTGACACTAAAGGGTCGAAAGACAGCCTCTAAGGAGAGTGTAGACGCAGGAGAAGCAGTGTTTGTACCCTGTGCTTCACCGACCCATAACAGTCGCCCCAGTACTAGTGCTACCAGCTCTAACTTCATGGCGTCCACATCAAGCTATGAAACCAGTGTCTCAGGTAAGTAATGTTATTTCCATGTCAACAAGAACAGAAAGTTTCCTTGGACGCATGATAGTTTTGTTTCTCAAAAAATCTTACTTAAAGTTTACGTTTGGTGAGCAGCTCCAAAATGGCTACCAACAATATAGCTGTTATAGCACTAACTTTAACTGTTGATTACTTTTTAGGAATGATAAACATATATATATTTTTATTTTTTTAAATTTTATTTTTAACTTTACTTTCTCAGAATCTACGGGCAGCACTCCATTACCTAGGAATGGAGCTATGAACAAACTCCTATGCTCCTCAGAGCAATACAGCAGTAAGACGAGACAGGACATTGCCTCAAGGTCACTGGGGTCTGCCATGTTTCCAGATGAAGATTCGGAAGAAGGGGCCTTCCACATGGAGGTCCTCCTTGGGGCCCAGCGCTGGTTCTCAGCCCAAGGATGGCCTGGTGGCCCCTATCCTATCGCCATTCCACAGACACTTAGAAGGTTTGCACACACAGTTAACTTATTTCCGATATTAGTTATTTATTATATAATGATCTGAACATTTTTGGAGATTACTAAGGGAATATTTTCTTTTCTTCAATGTTTGAAATTTGTATGAAAAGATTGACATTTGGAATAAAACCCATTAAGTCACTCTGCAAAATTTGCTGTTCTAAGAGAATATTATCTCTGTTTAATCCTATGTTTATAACCATCTGGCTTCAGGCAGTTTGTTCTAAGCCATGTGATATCGTCTTTACATAGTAATGGAAGAACAGCAATTTTCCAACAAAGTAAATTTCTCCTTATGTTCAGGTTTTGTTAACAGTGTCACTATTCATTGTTGGAGTTAATATCAGTTATCTATTTTTTGTGAATTACCAAAGACAGTTTACTTTAATTCTGTTTCAGTATACAAAAATCAGTCATTCAATTATTCTTTGTTGGTGTGTACAGTATACACTACCATTCATCCATCATATGTTTTTAATTTTTTTTGTTTTTTTTTGTTATGAATTTCAGTGGTATAATTTGTAAGCCTCATGATGAAGAGAGTAATGAATGAATTATCAGTCATTCAATTATTCTTTTGTTGGTGTGTACAGTATGGTTATTTCATACACTATCATTCATCAAATCATGTGAATAATAATTGTTGTTGTTGTTACTAATTTCAGTGGTATAAGTCGTAAACCACGTGATGAAGAGGGCGGGATAAAGGGTAAAGGTGGCTGGAATCTGAGCTCTGTGAAAAAAGATTTTAAGACGATCTATGATATGATAAGTCACCTTAGTGGAAGACCCATGCCGGGTATCCCCATCAACACTCCATTACCCTCTGACCCCGTGGAGAGAATTAAACAGGTCTTCTGGCAACATTCCACTCTTCTTACTTTCTTAAGGTTAGTTCAACTGTATTTAAATTCCTTGTAAAATCAATTTGCACCCTGCATGTAGCTGTACATGAAATTACCATAAAGTTTCTGTTTATTGGGTATTTAATTGATCAAATATATTTTTATATAATGTAATCATCCGGCACAGGGATGTTAAATATATAATTATTTGCAAACATTAATTACTCTGGCCACAGGGATGTCAATTATTTAAAACCTGATGAATCATTTCTTCCCAATTTCTTATTATGTCAACCTATATTTAAGTTCCCTGTGAGGATAGATATACTCATTTCAAATTGCACAACACCTGAGGCAATCATGATACTGTACAATTTTAGGCGTTTGAATATTTCTCTGTCAAATATCTTCTTTCTTTCTTTTTTTGGTGTTCTTTTTTTCTGGAAATTATTAAAAACATGCGATTTTTCAATATTTTTGGTAAATTGTAGATGTCAAGGTGGTTGTGTTGCTGCTATAAAACCCCAGTATCTAATGGAACCCCGTGATTTCAAGCTATGGAAGACATTATTGGAGATTGAGAGACAGAGCGGGGAAGGTGATATTGGACCCAGTCTAGAGGACGAAGCACTGGAGGATGAAGCGTTTGAAGCCATCTCTAAACGAGCTTGGTCTGATGTTCTACTACAAACATATAAGGTTTGTTTTGTCTTTTCTTTTTAAGAATAGTGTAAAATTAGAAAGAACCAATGGAAAACTCATTCTCTTTAAATGAGTTTTGTGTTTAATTTGGACCATCCTTTTAGTCATAAAGACATTTACAACTTCCTTTGAATGAAACAGTTGCCTGAGATTTTCAAGGATGTCTGAGGGTGGGTTGGGGGGACTTCCTGTTGCTCTGTTGCTATAAAAGCTATTGAGGAGCAGCACTATCTGTAGTGGCACCAAGCACTATAAATTTGTGAACATCTTAAAGACAGTGAGTGAGGTTTCGTTGAACCTTCTCAATCTGGTTGGCTCGCAATCATACGAGTGAAATGATCTTCAGTTAACTGAAAACCTCAATCAGTCATAAAATCAAGATTGTTTGTATTGGTTTGCATGTCTCACAACAATTCACCTCATTATCATAATAAAATTTTAATGGTTCATTGGTTCATGTCATTTTTTGTATGCATCAGACTGATTTGTGAATTGAATAAAGACGATAAATTCAAAAGAAGGGACATAAATCTTAGTTATCTGACATAGCTTATCAGTTTAATGTGCTAAAGTAACAAATGAGGATGTCCAACATTATATTCCTAAATTTAAAACGGACAGATTTAGGGTTCAATGGTGGGAACGTCCTGCTGCTCTGGTGCTCTAAGACACCAATCAATCAATCAATCAATCAATCGATCGATCGAGAAAGAATCTGTGTGATTCTGACGTCACCTGATTGATCGATCGATCAATCGGGTGACGTCAGAATCACACAGATTATGATTTACATTGGTTTCTTTCTCTTCAGTGTTTGGTTCTAGCCAAGATAACTCCCCGTACCCTCAGGACCCTGGCTCTGCCTAATAAGAGTGTGAACCTGCCCCCTGTGAACCCCGACCCTCTGTGTAGTAACGTGTACAGCGTGGGAGAGAGAATCATCCTAGCCTGGTTGAATCATCATTATGAAAACTACAGGCATAAAGTCTGGGAGAAATGTCCCAAAGGTAGGCTAAATATTCTGTAGTTTTATCCCTTAACTTTTTTTAGGGTAACTTTGCTCCCTGGCTAAAGGCTGAATGTTCAGAGCATAGTCATGTTGTCTTCACTATGCACTAGATGATTGAGGAACATTATTTTAACAAAAGAACAGTGCACTTCAGATTTTGTGGTTGTTTTAGTGTGGCTATTTACTGTCTGATTAAATTAATGTTTTATAAGTAAAATACCCTTGAGCACGGTGTTGAAAACCAATCAATCGTTGGGCCAGTCAGGACCCGACAAACCCACCCATGACCCACCCAACCACAAACAACCCCCCCACATCCACTTTAGAGATGTGAGTTTTTAATAAAGTTAAGGTCAATATATATATTTTTTTTAAACTAATTGTTTTGTGTTAGATTAGAATAAGAATGTGAAGAATTATCAAAGTTGTTAGACAAAAAGTCAAGTGGTGTAACTATACATTAAGTACAGAAACCTTCTTCAACTCATTTATATCTAAATCAAATACCACATGGAATTCAATTGTTTTGCTCATAACTGCTAAAGCCATTTCTCAGTTACATATGGTGTGAAGTAATGGAGTGTCTCCACCAAGCTTAGTTGAAAGCACGATAATCACATTTAAAAAATCGTGATTGAACAGTTTTGAGTTGGTGGTAAAATTCATTTAAAAATAGACCATCATCGCCTTGAATGTGAAATGCGGTTGTTTAAAGTCTGTAAGCCAAAGCTGAACCACAGCTGAGGTTTCCAGGCACACAAAAACAAAACAAATACAACTGTGCACTATTTATCACTTAAATGCTGTAATGTTTGTTTTTTGTTCATTTTGAAGGTGGTGTTCCTCCATCCCGTTGGGTGGTTAACTTTGATTTTGATCTGCTCGATGGACTAGTGTTAGGGGCTCTGCTGGGAGCTCATATGCCATTCTTGGTAAGATTGTCTTTGTTCTGTTACAAACCAGATTATCTTATACAAACTATCTGAAAAAAGTTTAAATGATACGGTCTTCCTTTTCAAAAAAGTTTGTGCACATCTTTTTATATTCTTTTATACAACAAAAAGCTTAATTGTTTTAATCAATTGGAATTTGGAAATTTTGTCAAGGGAGGTAATTCCATCTTTGAAAGGCAGTCCTCTGTCGTCACAACATTCGGGATAGTAGCGCTTTGAAATGAGGTCACACTTTTATCAACTGTGATGTTACTATGGAAACCATGAATTGTGCAAGGCTCCTTTTTTTTTTTTACATTTTTAGACTATGTCCCTGTCTCCCTGTAATAAATCTTTGGAAATATATATTTTTCTAAAGACTTTGAATGTAAGTGCCAATGACGTTGAAGATGTTTTTCAGCAGGCATGGTGTCTCTGGAGTGAAAAAAACTAATTAGGGCCGTAACCCCAATCAAACAAAGAAGATATTGAATTCATTTCTTCCTTTCAGATTGAGTCTCATTTAACTGACATGTATACCAGACCAAACTCGGCAGAACAGTGTCTCCATAACGCCCTACAAGTGGTTAATGCTATGAGATATGCTGGTATGGACTATGATATACAGGTAAGGGGAGACAACTCTCGATTCTGTAATCCACTGGTTATGGGCTGATGGCTCACATGATTGTCGTTAGCTTGTAGAAAATTAAATGTTGAATAGCAGATTAGAGATACATCTTTCTATTCTTCCTTTGAAATTTAACTTTTGCTCTGTGATCACTTTTAAGTGCAAAATCAAGTTCCCTCTACATCAACATGTGACTTGTTTTCGGGTGGAAAAATCAATTTATGTTTAAAATCTGAATTTATAACTATTTGAGACTTTAATAATGATACTGACATCAAGAACAATAACTCTGTAAGGTTTGAGCTGTGAACTGGTTGTCATGATTTTCTATGTTTTATCATATAACTAACTAACCAAATTTATATAAGAAATATACCAAACAAAGGATTTGTTTCAGAAAGTTATTTCAGGAGCCATTTCAGAAATAAGGTCCAAAATTAATGCATGATATTAATCTTTCTGATTGTATTTGCATATTAAACTTTAATCATGAGTTTACCTTAATTTAATATAGTGGTATTTCTGTTTGTTTTTCAGGCTATTGACATAACAGATCCGAACCCTATTACACTGTTGATGTTAACTGTTCACTTATACCAGAAACTCCCTCAGTATATTCCTAAAGCCACTGTCGACTTCACTGGTTCTCTTCATACTAAAATCATCAGACAGGTTAGTTCTATAGTGTCTTCAAATATTAAATATACAATATAATTTTTAGAAAACTTTTCATCTTGTTTAAAGTTTTTATGTCACTTTTGGCATAGCCATTTGTCTTGACTCTCTCAATGGGTGCTTGGATCTGTTTACGTGGGACGAATTTTGTTGCCAATAATACAAAAAATTGTTTTTAAAATAGTACGGTAGAGAGCTGAAATTGTTATTATTATTTAATCAAGTTCTTTTGTTTTACTTGAAGTAGATATATGTACTCTGCAAACACAGCTCTTTATTTGTTTTATTGACCAGCATGTAAAATTTAAGATTAATATATATTTAAATGAACTATTTTCCTTTAAACATGTAGGTTAAGCTGAGCAATCCGTCCAGTAAGCCGTTAGTTTATCAAGTTTTACTGACGGGTCCTGATGCCAAAGATTTCCGTGTTCCGAAAGGTGACCAGATCACTGTGCCTACAAGATCCACCTACCCACTCTCAGTCGAGTTCCAGAGTCGGTTCCTTCGTGAGACCGAGGCTATGCTTGTCCTGATTGGTCGACGCCAAGGAAGTTCTGTTGGATCCACCCTTGTTTTCAAGCTCGGAACTCTGATTGACAACATTATCCCAAGGGTAGGTGCACTGTTTTTCTGACTTGCTCAGTTCATTATATTTCATGTTTATTATTAGTATAGCTATTAATTCTAGCATTTTCAATTAATTTTATAGAGCTTTTCACTTTAATTCCTTTTACTGCAACTAGTACTTTTTTCAAAGAAGATCTTTGGTGGTTTAACAAATTTTCCTTTCATTTTTCGTAAAATGCCTTATGTTCCTTGAATAGTTCTGCATAATGCTTTAGTAGTGTCATACAGAAAATCAGTGTACAATGGTGTTTATAATGCTTTCATCAGTCCTTTACCAGGGAAGTTTCCAGATTGTTTTTTCTTCCAGTTTTCCATCCAAATTTATGAGACCTCAATCTGGGTGTTCAAGGTAGCAAAGCTCCAAGGGATGGATATGGGGCAGAATGGCCTCTTTTGGCTTGGTTCTGACTGAATTTTATAAAGAAAGATAATTTATAGTAATTTAAGTCATCATTTGGGGCCTGCAATATTTTGGGTCTCCATGTTTTTTTCTGGAAAGTCTCCTGCAAGTCTTCATGTTTATGCTTCTATTCTTTGCATGTGTTAACATTGCATGTAAGCATGTTTATATAATATTTCACTTCATCCTAACATTTCAGGCTATAGTGAACAACCCTCAGGTAACTAGATATGAACAATAAACGTTTTATTGTCTCCCCTTGGTGTCATGTGCAAATTGTAATATTATGTTCATTTGATATGTTTGTCGACTCTGTAAGGCATAACAATTAAAAATGAATTCAGTTTATTTTTGTACAATAGAGGATAGTGAAGATATGGAAAGATAAAACATTCATCACAATTGAAGATAGTTTGTGGTTAAATGTAAAGACAATTTTGAAGAAAGATTTGGATTTAATGATTAACGTACACTTGTATGTCTTTAACAGATAAGTCTCAGTGTCAACATTTATTTCATATTGACTGTGGCTGTTGTGAGAGATTTTTTGTATGGTCAGTGAACAGTTAGCAAATGTATTTCTAAAAATTGATCACACTGGCAAAGGGAAGTCGATTATCATTAATAAAAAAACGATGAATTTTCTCATGTTCGGGATAAACTCACAGAAACAAATTTCTAAGTTGATCTTGATCAAGAAGTGTTATGGGTAACATACAGACTATGTATTGGTAGGCTGCCATAAGTATCCTATTTATACTCAATTGCTGCATTAAATTAGAGATTGTAAATGAAGTTTGATGTATCGGTTCTATGTGTTTTATAACTAATCTCCGCTTGCTCACACTGTTGACCCCCACTAATCCACATCAAGTTATGTGTTAAAGTTCTTCATATACACATATATCCAACGATGTCACTGTACCCATATTTTTTCCATCCATATGTTATAACTGTTTGATCCGAACACATCCTAACAAATTGTTTGGTACCATGTTTTTTTCAGCGCCTTTATTTCCCGCCCTTCCTAACTTCCTGCCAAAATTTACACATTTTTATGCCATTTGCCAAAGTAAACTGTTTTTAATGTTGAGAGTTGCATTGGCTGCACATTTTTAGTATGTGTCTTGTCATTGGAAAGGAGTTCTCGTTGTGTTACTATGTGAAACTATGTTTCCGAAATTGTATTGTCATTAAAATACAGCATACAGATTTCAAACTATGGTCGTGTCAACTTAAAATCGATTGGTACAGATAGTTTTATTCAATGTAGAAAACAACATTTGAAAAAAAGTTTTCAGTCCCAAGTAATAAGTTTTCAGTCTCAATAAAAATGTTTTCAGTTTCAAGTCAAAAAAATTCTGATGCTAGTCATAAGTTTCCAGCCTCACATTATTAGTTTTAAGCCACAAATCATTGTTTTAGTATCATATAAGAAGTTTACGGTCTCAAGTTAAAAGTTTTTTTGCTCCTAGTCATAAGTCATTCACCTGAGGTCATAAGTTAATTATTCATCTCAACTAATATATTTTCAACATCAAGTGATAGATTTCACCCTGAAGTTTCTTGTTGTTGACACCTTTACTTGTGTTTTTAAATACATTTCAGACCTGTTTTGTTTCGGAGCCAAGTAAATAATTTGTCGTCGCTTCATATTTTGATGTTAACATATTTGTAATTTAAGCTGAATAGTGCTAATTATCTTTGGTCAGGCGACATTTAACTTTTTACCATGCATACTGGTCAGAATTCACCACATTACCACACAGAGACTGTTATTACCTGGGGGAAACCACAATAGTTTGAGGTATTAAGAATATTGTCACAAAAAAATGACAAAACTCAAAGCAATTGATACATCATTGGACCAATTTGATATATAAAAAAAAAAGCATCAAAACCAAACTGGTACTTAAGTTCTAGTTTCATTTTGCACTTATATTTATTTTTTTCTATATTTTTCTTTTTCTTTATTTTTATTTTTTCATGTAGAATGTGATAAAGGTAGAAGGACCATGCTATGAGCTGAAGAAGTTCAGTATTGATGTGACCAACCCATTCACAAAGGGAGGGGAATTCCACATTATCTTGATGGAAGCCAAGGGGAATTCCCAGTCTGGAGACTTAGGGAAATCTGTATCTCTTCTTAAACCTAAAGAGAAAAAGAAAAAGAAGATTAGGTCTCGTGTGGATCATGGTCAACCGAAACCAGACACTCCACCCCCACCAGTTGTTGAAACCATTGAGAAACCAGCAGTTGTGACTGAAAAAGATGGTAGGTTGAATGATTATATTGTTAAAACAGTTTCTAGGGTCACAATTGAATAATTTTGATGTTATAATTATATTGTAAACTACAGGTTAAATCCAACATTTATGGCTAAAACATGAGTTTGGTAAAATTATCTTTTATTTGCCTGACAGGACTTTAACATCTTTGATTGGCATTTAGAAGTTGATTAATTAAATAAAAATAAAAAATCCAACCAATGTTTCTGTAATTTTTCATTTATTGTGAACAAATTTAAAAAATACTAAGCCCGTTAAAAGGTTGAACTTAACTAAACTTTATTGTACATTTAAATTATTATACAGAAGTTATTTTCATACTTTACTCCTGCTAACCCCACATCTTAATTGTGATGTCATGGCAATGTTGTGATGAAATGTACTGACTTGCATGATGACCTTTACGTACCGCTGCTGTTGCACAGTTATATCGTGATTATCTTGTGCTTGTGCTTGTGCACAACAATCTTTATTCTTGCACAGCATTTTTGTGTATTCATTTTATTTTTATCTCAACTTGTTTCGTTCACAGCAACTCCAGTGATGAGGGCTTTCTTCAGCCCAACCTCATCAGTGTTTCTACCTCCACAAGGTAGTGCTTCGGTTGATATCCACTTTCTGCCCTTCAACATTGGAGAGCGCCAGTGCTCTGTCATTCTGACCAATGAGAAGATAGGAGAATTGTTTTATAGTGTGGAGGCCACTGCTACACTCCCCTTGTCTACAGTTTTACCATTCAAATCTGTTCGTTCAAGTTCAAGAATCAGTAGTGCCGCTGCAGCTGGTATGTATAGTGACTTAACTTTATCTTCTATTGTTATATCCATAAAGGACAACGAAAACCCCCAAAAATAATTATCTATATTTTTTACAAAATGTATAAATCCCTTTTTGTTCACCCTTCAGTTCAAGGCAGTATTTTTTAAGCATATGCATACAGTTTTTGTTAACACTGGAGGAACATTAATTTTATAACCGAGCAAAACACTTCAGATTTTAAAACTGTGTTAGTATGTTTAGTGTTAATAAACATAGCCATCATATGAGCGAAATAACATTACACATCGCATTAAATACCAATTAACCAATCCTTGCTTATTTAACCAGGTCACGGAAAAGGTGTGTTTGGTGGAGATGACAGGGTGGTATATTGGAGGTGTGAAGTTGGTCAGACACTGACAGAGAATCTGATTATACCTGTGGTTAATGCTAGTCTAGAGAGAGCCCTTCTTCAAGCATCACAGCAGGTGGGGTACTGTCTTAAAGACATAGAACTTTATTCAATCGTGAAGCGAATGCCTTTTCTGAACTTTGAATATATGTGTAATATAACTCCAGTTGCTGTTGTTTTTTTCTCTTGCAGCTATCTTGTTGAAGAAGTTTCAAATTTTAATGTCATATTTACCATTCCAATTCGTTTTAAAAATAGTAATTTATTATTATTACATGTATTACCAACTGGATAGTTTTAGACAAAGTGCATTCTTCGCTTTAATACCAGCATTATATAGTTATGGAATTACTGGTGATTGTGTTTAGGCAGGCAGTTTAAGGGAGCTACCTGTTGCCCTGTGGCTGGTTACTCGAAGCGCTATTAAATTTAATTCGATATTAGATGACGTCATGCCCTGTTGAAAGTCTATCTCTAACCCGGTATTTGTGATTTAATTTGGTGTTAGTGGCTAATTGTCTTTCGAGCAACT
>JAQQZZ010129882.1:0-13874 GCA_030265115.1 Mopalia vespertina | reverse complement strand
ATAAACATCATCCCTCTCCCCCTAGGTTGTGGGATGTGTACATGATCCTCTCCCCCGGGTTGTGGGATGGGTACATGATCCTCTCCCCCTGGGTTGTGGGACGTGTACATGATCCTTTCCCTCTGGGTTGTGGGACATAAACATCATCCCTCTCTCCCTGGGCTGTGGAATGGGTACATGATCCTCTCCCCCTGGGTTGTGGGACCTGTACATGATCCTCTCCCCCTGGGTTGTGGGACCTGTACATGATCCTCTCCCCCTGGGTTGTGGGACGGGTACATGATCCTCTCCCCTGGGTTGTGGGACATGAACATCATTCCTCTCTCCCTATGTTGTGGCACGGGTACATGATGCTCTATCCCTGTGTTGTGGGACCTGTACATGAACCTTCTCCTCCTGGGTTGTGGGATGTGTTCATGACCCCTCTTCCCTAGGACTGTGGGATGTGTACATGATTCCTTCACCCCTGGGTTGTGGGACATGTACGTGAACTTTCTCCCCCTGAGTTATGGGATGTGTACATGATCCCTCTTCCCTTGGACTATGGGATGTATACATTGTCTCTCGGTCCCTGGGTTGTGGGATGTGTACATCATCCCTCTTCCATTGGACTGTGGGATGTGTACATGGTCTCTCTCTCCCTGGGTTGTAGGATGTATACATGAATCTTCAACCCCTGGGTTGTGGGATGTACATGGTCCCCCTCTCCCTGGGTGCTGGGACGTGTACATGATAGGCACCATCATCTAACTGATAGGCACCATCATCTAACTGTTGGGCACCATCACCTGACTGATAGGCACCATCACCCAATTGATAGGCACCATCACCTGACTGATAGGCACCATCACCCAATTGATAGGCACCATCACCTGACTGATAGGCACCATCACCTGACTGATAGGCACCATCACCTGACTGATAGGCAACATCACCTGACTGATAGGCACCATCACCTGACTGATAGGCACCATCACCTGACTGATAGGCACCATCACCTGACTGATAGGCACCATCACCTTACTGATAGTTACCATCAAATAACTGATAGGCACCATCATGATCATCTAACTGATAGACACCATCACACAACCGATAGCACCATCATACAACTGATAGGCACCATCACCCAATTGATAGGCACCATCATCTAACTGATAGGCACCATCGCCTGACAGAAAGGCACCATCACCTGTGACCTGACTGATAGGCATCATCACACAACTGCTAGGCACCAATGCCACACCATCATCTAACTGAAAGTCATCATCACCCAATTGCTAGGCACCATCACCTGACTTATAAGCACCATCACATAACTGATGGGCACTCGAAGGCAAATTTATCCAGCAAGTTCGACAGAATTCTCCATTACATATTTTTTCAATGTCAAGCACGAATAGAAATGAAACCATAGACTAACTGGGCACCAAATGAGCCATTGAGGTTCACCATAAGAAATTTGTAAATAGTACAGATAGTTCAAGAGATGCTTTAATATTTTAATTTAGATGATCTTTATCAGGTGTAAAGTATGGGCGGTTTGAACTCTGATAGCATTGACTTCTCCTTACCTCAAAGATCCAGTAGATTAGACTTTGATCATAAAAATGACTATTGATCTGATATGTGCAATGTGTTCAACCATTCTAGATTAAAGTGACTACATGTACATTTGCTATGTATTTTTTAAAACCAAAATACATGTATATGTATGCAGCATTGCAATAATTTGATAAGTTAAAAAAAATATGAAATGAAATCTTGCCGTTTCACTTAAAAAGTTTAAATTGTCTCTCTGGTGTGAAAGGAGAAGACCACCCAAAAACCATATTCTATAAATAAGTAAAACTTTCTGTGTGTTATACAATACAGTCATTTCCATTTTCATAACCTAATCGTAACTCTGGTTAACATCCATTAAAGAGCAACACAAGCACCAGTTGAGCCATCAAATCCTGTGCTGCTAAGTTTTTCTGCACTCTTATTGGTCAGCCAGTTTTGAACTATCCAATGATAGATCAGTGAAGTCTGCTGTACACAGGATTTGATGATTCAAGTTGTTCCGGTGTTCCTCTTTAATGGATAATAACTAGAGTTATGATCGGGTTAGGAACATCAGAATTTTTGTATTGCATTTGACAGAAAAATGTTTACTTATGCAGAAAACACTGTTTTGGGGTGGTCTTGTCCTTTAAGTGTCCTACAAACATGGACAAATGGAAAAGGTCTTATCTAATAATAATATTCGTGCACAAGAGACTCTTACAGTCAACCCTCTATTTCTAGTTTTAACAAAACACAGATGAGATTTTCCCCTGTCCAGTCATGTGACTTCCCCCAAAAGAAAAACAAAGACTAATTTTGAAATATACAATGATACGTACATATAGTTTCACAATCAGTAACACTCTTGTTTTTCATTGGCCAGAAGTGGATGGGTCACATGTGAAACATTTGTTTCCCTTGAAAAAGGGGACAGGGAAATATTAAACTATCATCGTCCACTGTCGACCATTACAACAAAGGGAGAAATTAACTTACTGTTAAAAATCCATTGTTCACATACCAAAATAGGCATGTACCCTTTTTATAAAGAATACTGGTACTGATGTACTTAGCAGTACTGGCCATTTTTGTTGTGGCTGTAATACAGTTTTTTAACCAGTCAACTTAAAATTCAATGAAGAAAAACAGAAAAGATTTAAAAAGGATAAAGTCTGAAGAACAACAAACAAAATCACTCAGTCAATTCAAACATTTATCTTCTTTTTGTCATAAAAAAGTATACCTGGAAGATAACTACTCACAAGACACAAACAGTGGACATTATTCTCAATTTAGATGACCTCTTAATACCTTGAAGTCAATGTCCTAACCATGTAGATTTAATTTCTATTTTAGAATGCCATTGTTCAGCACCCAACATCAAAGGGACATAACCGGTATTTATAAAACATCTATTGTCCACTACCCCAAAAAATGATTATAGTTGATTTATCATTTACTATGACCCAATCTTCATTAGAATTCCAAAACATGCTGTCTGACATTTATTATTTACTGTTGCCCAATCAGCATAATGATTCCAAAAGATACATTGTCCACTGCCAACCATGACTGAAGGGAGATAACTGATTCCAAAAGATGCATTGTCTACTGCCAACCCAATCGTATTCTCGCAAGAGTTTCCAAGTGGACGAGACTAAGACAACTCTCGTACGCTTTGCCAGGCCATCGAGCATTAATTTCCGCCAATATTTGGGGCGACCTATGCCACAGACCAGCAAATAAAAGAAGTGCAAAACAAGATGGCCCGGGTGTATCTTAGAGTCAATGTCTCGACGTAGGAAGTAGAATTGATTATATTTTAGAATGGGTAAATAAGTCTGAGATCACATTGTGGACAAACTCCCAGGAAAATTTTTGAGACAAAGCAAGAACAACTCATGTGTTTAACGATATCTTTTGTTATTAACAGAGTACAGGTACAATAAATATGTCAAGAATAATAAAACAAAACTTCTCATGAATACTCTTAAGTCCATATTGTAGACTTCCATTATCGGGTATAACATGACTGACATCCTGTATCCCCTTAAAATGTACAAGAAAAATGGTTTTTCAAAACTTAAGTTACCGGTTTCTCCTCCCAAACTGTACTTTAGGTTTTTTCACTGGGTGGAGGAAACCACCTTTGACACCGCTGTAAATAAACAAAGATGTAATAAAAACATTGGAAAACAGACTGGCTTCCTGTTGCCCTTTAGCTTCAAGATAAACAGCCCGCAGGAATACAGAGAATAATTCTCCTCATAGACCAAAAAACAATGGTCCAATAAGGTCACAAATAGATATGTGATATAATTCATATCAAACATTAAATTGAATAGCACTGTCCATGAGGTAAGGTTAAAAAATACACTGAGGGAGCAAACAAAGGTGTCATCTTTAAGCTTGATAACAGATTTACACTGAAAAAGGCACAATAAAACAATTTAAGTAAATGAACCATTAATGCGAGGTAACCTTCCTGCTTTTGTGGGTACAAAAAAATGTGTATCTTATAAGCAGATACCTTTTTGAAGCTTTCAAAATGGTTAGACACTTCGTTTTATTATGACAAAATAAAAATTTTTAATCTTATTTTTTAATGCGAGGTAATTTTTTTTTCTCCCGCAGCAAAAACATTCCTGCTTTTATAGGTACCAAAAAAATCGACCCGTATCTTTTAAGCAGATAATTTTTCAAAGCTGATAGTCACTTTTGTTTTATTATGTTATTATGAGTAATGTTAAATCATCCCTTTATTATGGCAACCCATAGACTCTGAACTAAATTGTATGTCTATTATTATAATAGATATTCCTTGTTATAAAGTCAAATCTGGATTTCTTATTAAAATGCTCTTAGAATTAACAACACGTATTCCTTTGTAATATATTGGATGATTATTTCTGTAAATAAGCCGTGTATACTAAATATATCACCATTATTATGCCAATGAAAAAAAATAAATAAAATAATAAAACCATGGTTAACATGAAGTGCAGCTGCTGGTCGAATGTCGCACTGTAATCTACCACATCGAGACAAGATGTTTGAGGTCATACCCAAGTGGATCTCACTTTCAAAACACTGGCTTGTCCATTACTTACTCTGCCTTACTTATAAAGTAAATTTGTTGGGGAAACTGGGAGCAAACCTAACAAGTGAATATTTCCATATTGACTCCCATTATGCATATAAACTTTATAATCAGTACAACTGGTTTGAATACTTTACTACAGTGTCTAGAATACCTTGACTTTTATCATCACAATTTGATAGGTGAACAGCACATACATGATAAAGAACACTTTGGTTATAAGACTCCTAAAAAAAATAGTCCTTCGACTTTACCGGGTTACACTTGTGTTTAACATGTATTTCACCACCTCAATGATAAATTGTGTATTAACAGAGAGGGACTGCTAACTTTCCAATAGATAAATATAAGCTACATTACATGTAGTATTGTATTGTTAAGCTTCCTAAGGGTGGCACTCAACTGTGTTTTTTAATCATATTGGTCAAAGAATATTAACAGAAAGTCTGCGACTGCCTTAATTGATCAAGCTGCCTCGGTAATTACTGACAAAGAGCTCTGGATTATAAATGTTTAAAGAACAGATGAAGTGTGGACTTAACTTGAAGAATATACAGTAGATGGAATGGCAATTGATCTGGAGTGTGAGTTACTTACAGTGGGATTTGAACAATGAAGGAGCTGTATCCGAGTTGAACTGCACAAAATATAAACCAGAAATAATTCCATAGCATCACAACAAAACATTAATGTGATGGGACGACATATAACAATGGCTGTAAATAAATCAACCACTTAGAAAATTAAGGACGGCTTGATAAATACTAATACTTGTTTAGTCAAGGCAAGAATAGTACTGGTACTATTTGTTTGTTTGATTGGGTTTTAATGCTGTTTTTTAAGTTTATTTCACTAATTAATTGATGACATACCAGCCCAGTGGGTGAAAGAAATGACCCTCGACTGGAAACGAATTAAGACGAGACTGTACAAACAAGATGCGACAATAGATCATCTTCAAGTTGCTACTTGAGTCCCAGGACAAACTCCCTACAAATTTCGCAAGTAATTTCCTACAATACTGAGTTACAAACATCCCGAGATGGTACTATTATAATTTCTTTTGACGTTTACATTACTATTACTGTCCTTTATTATGTACATAGAATTTATCATGCAACACATGTGTCTTGATGAAACTAAATAGATTTGCGCTTTTTACAAGTAAAAAAATATGGAATAAGGTTTAAAAAAAATACAATATTTTAATCAAATCAATTCAGATCTATAAAAAATACTGTATCTGTATACAGTACGAGACATGTTAAGTACAGGGAGCAGTGTTTATTATTATGATAAAGGTGTGATGTTTTAGCAGTCAGATGAACGAGCGTTCAACAAAACAAATCTGAAAAGTTATTTTGTTACAAGTAGTTACATGTAGTTGTAATCAATATTACATACATGTAATCTGCCGTCACATAGTTTAACGCTGTCCTATAGTTTTAAGACAAAACAGTACATGTAGTGTACTGCTTTTAACTTGAACCACTGGTCTGGAGTCAAGGAAGTCAAAAGCACTACAGATAATGGGATTTTTCATACAGTGCCCTGTCCTCGATTTGAAGAAAATTCCATCTTTAACACTTGTATAATGGACAAGCCACAGATAAACATCCAAGGTGAAACTTGATGAAGGCCTCATTTAAAACCGGTAGGAGGGTTTGCACTGAGTAAGTTTAGATATGAAGCTGGTATGAGAGTTTACACTGAGTAAGTTTAGATATGAAGCTGGTATGAGAGTTTGTTAGGAGTAAGTTTAGATATGAAGCTGGTATGAGAGTTTGTTAGGAGTAAAAGGTTTGGTGCTGAGCCTCTAATTGGTGAGAATGAGTTGATGTAGATTGTAGATTTCCATGTACCCTAGTCCAGCACATATATGTAGAGGATCACAGCATGTTTAGAGCCTACATTTTATTTAATTTGTGCACAGACCTGTAGATCACAATTGTTTGAAAGTTAAGGCAAAATTTAGTCCATAAAAAAAATACATGAATCAATTTTGAATATAGTTTTGAATTAAGGCGAGCTGTTCATCATTTATATAAAATATTAGTTTCAGACAGCGTTTTTGTCAAATATCATCTAAGGGTATAATCATATCACAGCTTACATGTACATAGATTCCAATCTCTAACAACAATAAGACTTTCATAAAATATAGACATTTATACAATACTACACAAGGCTGTTCGCTTCTAACGACTATGGTATTATACATGTACATAGTTCTCAATCAATGAAGAGGAGTTCAACTAAAATATAAAAAACCCTACTTGTAAAGTCTTATACGTGTATTTAACAAACTTTTCCATGAGTATCCAATCCTACATGTATGGCATTGTTTCCTTTGTAATATGCTCTTTAATACTATGAAGGTAGGTCATCGTAGAGAACTGATTTGGGTAATCTACACATAACATAGCTACATGGACAGGACAATGTAATCTCCTCGAATCCCTCCGACTCATTGAAATTGGCGTAAATGTTTTCAAAAACGAATCTAGGTTTTAATAAAATTTCACTGACTATCCTCCGTCTAGTGGCTCCTACCACGTGGTGTAAATAAACATATGACCAACAGCATGTAAAAAAAATGAAAGATAGAACAAATGGTAAAGATATGAGTTAGTAAATGAGCAATTTTGATTACCAGAACAAACAGAGTGCCAATCGATATGTCCCCTCTATTCTAATGGATGATGGCAGATACATTTTGTAGCCATGATACATTTCCTAAAGGTTGGCTGATAAAAGCCGATATCAGACGAGAACTCCTCACACCGTATCACACAAGAGAGCTGGACAACTTGATCTCAAAGATGATTTTCAATGAGGGCAGTGATTGAGCCTGTATCAGCTACTACTAAGTGGAATGTTACATTTCCAAACAGTCACTGGTTGTTTATCTAAATGTCTCCTGTCACATTCACGACCACCAAATATGTATATTGAAGCTATCTCTCTCTGAATGTAGCTACTCGATCGCTTAGGAGAGCTCTGAAAAAAATTAATAAAACAAAATAAAGGAAATGTTTGAATCATGCGCCATCAAGTACATGTACAAGGCCACAGTAGGTAGAGTGATGGTTCTGTTAAAGGATATAATCAGTTCTAGGTTAAATAAAAACTCTATATTATTCAGACCTTGTACCCAGTATCTTGGACTTTTATTTCTGCATATGTATTACATTTTTCTGATAACAACTTTTTATTTTCTGGTGAATAACACTATAATCAATAAATCAAACAGGTATATTCACAGTTCACTACTTACTGTTTGATTAGGTGATGAAGACTCCTGAACAGAGGGTCCCTGGCAGATTGTGGAGAAGGTGGTCTCTGTTGAATAACCTCCCTTTAATGTAGGGGGCGCTGTCTCAGTGAAATGATCCTCAATTAATGAAGTTCGGATTGAGTCTGTATTTTGATTCAATTGAATAATCTGAGAGTGATCTTTGCTGGGAGATTTTGTCTCCGAATCTTTAGAAGGACTATCCTCTGTGTGAAAAAGTTTAGACACTGATCCATTTTGTTCTAAGTCCTCCAGAATCAAATCATCAGCAGAAAATGAACACCGTTTGGGCAACTCTTCAAGTTTTAGTAGATCCCGTGAATTTGGAGTAATATTTTTTGCATCTGTTGTTTTACCGAGTGACAGCTTTTCTGATAGTGCAGCTTGATTTACCACCACATCTTTGCAAATATTGTTCCGTCTTTGTGATGCAGTTTTCATGGAAACATTGTCACTTTGGTCAGCAAATGGAGATTTTCCCATTGTAGCAGGACTGGGAACAAAACTTGGATTGTCTTCACCGGTTTCTTCAACCTGATCTGACACCCGGGTCTCTTCATATTTCAGAAGAGGATTTCTGTCATTGACAGAACCTAGAGCATTTCCACTCCCAAATGTTGTGAGTTCCATAGTTTCTCGTTCTGTCGGTGCTGATTCAGAAAACCCACCAAGTCTTTTAGCTGCTGATGTTTGAGGAGACTCTGCATTTCTCTCGGAAACAAGTACGACACCTGGGCCGGAATTTATTCCAGTATTGGGGGAAATTCTGTTGTAGAATATTCCAGAGTGGGCACTTTCACTAGTGCGCATACGATTCCCTGGACTTGTGCCGGGTCTATCTGACAGTCGTGTAGTCTGTCGTGATTGGCGTCTCAATCCTGGCAGGGACACAGAGCGATTGGGCTGGTCCTCTCCCGATCCTTCAAGTGGGGGGAGACTAAGAGCTGTACAGTGATGAGATAATGGTGGCAAAAGACTTGTACCAAATTCAACCCTCTCCCAAGTAAGACATTCTGTGGAAAGTCAAGGGTAACAGAGGTAAGCCAGACTGTATCAAATTAAACAGTATATTAAAAGATGCAATTTCAACACCAGTATTTTGTCTGGTGTCTTTTGCTGTTTACTACCAAATGAATTCTACAGTAAGAACATCGGACAAACACTACACAGATTTTGAGAAGAGACATAAAGGCCAAATTGTCAATCCAATTATTCAACTTTAGACATATGGAATCAACTACATTCATTTACATCTGTTATCTCATATCTTCCCAAGTTTTGGGAAATGCTCAGAAGTCACATAACAAATAGATTGATTTATCAGGGTTTAATGCCAAATTCAGCGCTATTTCAGCTAAACTAAAGAAATGTTTCCCAATAAACACTGGTATATCCTCAATATTTAAAAAAAATACATATATCTTGGGTTTTGAAAAACTCTAAGTTTTAACTGTTTGGAGTAGTTAGTGAATAAGGATTTGATTCGATTTATACAATGTCATTCTTCACTCTGTTTTGACAAATTTTATTCAATTTGAAGCTAAATAGGCAGTATACATGTACATTGGTTTCATAGCTTAGTATATGTCTTTTCAGAGACACTCATTGCATTCTCATTTGCAGAGAACATTGTAGACTACTGTATTTTTGACTCACAAGCTCACAAGGCAAGCTGTTGTTAAGTGATACTTTGTTGCAATTATATATGTTTAACGTCAGGACATCAAAACAACCCTTACACCACCAGTAAACAAACAACCTGAAGATCAAGATTGGCTATGCTGCAACAACTCAGTTGAAGTCGACTGTTACTATATAATATAATTACAATGTTCAACACAAATCAATTAGGGATGTACTGCCAGTTCAAGTGTATAAGATTTGTAGTGAATTATCTTCTAGCCCTGTAAAATTGAACTCTAAAGCTATTTTCAAAGAGTAGGACACCTGGTACAAACACACGAGTTGACTTTATCATGAATGAGTGGACAGTAAGGACTACACCAATTTCTATGCTTTATCATTGTAAAATTTCAAAGGTACAAGAAATTTGATTTCACGCTGAATATTGCATAATATAAACATATGCAATGAAGTCGACAAACAAAAGTTTAAGACAAAAACTTGACCAAAGTTCGGAAAGACTGAGAAAAGACGAAATAAATAAGTAATAAGGCAAAATAATAAATCAAATATAAGGAAATGGATCTAACATTTAAACTACAGTTTCAAATGCCAGAATGGGATGTATATATCCTACAATTTTTAGGTATAATATATTTCACTTACGTTTGTTTCAATCTTCAGCTTTGCAAAAAATGAAAATAAATAAAGTGAAAAGGAAAGATAAATTATATGAAAGTCACTTACCGAATTTAAATTTCCAAAGCACATTGTGTGCCTGCCCTTCCACCTCTCCACCCAGAACAAACATACTGTCACCTATCTGTATAAGCAAACAATGAAATTCATATAGATTTAAGGATTCCTCTATTATGAACAAATATTTCACTTTTAGGACAACTGTGCCCTCTGTTTTAGGCAAAAAACTGAGCAAATAAATTGGTCTTTTTCATCAATAGTAGCACGTAATATTTTTAAGTGTAGATAAATATAGATACCCTCTGGCATATGCCGTCATGCTGATCATGGGATAATTTTTTACATCACCCGCTATCAAAATGTTAAAACTAATTCACTTGCATACAGTTTTTTTAAATTAAGACAAACTTACCACATCTGCTGTATGTCCCATAAGTGCAGGTGGAGTTATTCTAGTTCTAACACGATTCCATTTGTTTCTCACTACAACAACAACAGTTTGATTTAAAGATTATTCCCAATACTAAATGTTTTTTCAACCCCAAAATACACTGAGTTCATACAAACATTCAGTAAATCCAATTTCCATGCTTAAAAGTGACTCACTGTTGGTTAGAGCATGCTGTGGAAGTCCTTTTCACTCACATGATGATGATCACATACATAAACATAAATATAGCCAGACAAACATAAAATATAAATCATCTTGCTGTGGTGGGGAAAATGTTCCTCCGGTGTCAAGTAACATCAGCCTGACAAAGCTTGGAATATTGACACGGAAGGAACACTTGGCCTGGTACTCACTGACCCACCTGTTGCTCCACACAGTGACAATATACAGACACCCCACCTGGTGCCCCAGTCAGAGACAATATACAGACACCCCACCTGGTGCTCCACACAGTGGCAATATACAGACACCTCACCTGGTGCCCAACACAGTGGCAATATACTGACACCCCACCTGATGTCCCACACAGTGACAATATACAGACACCCCACCTGGTGCCCCAGTCAGAGACAATATAGACACCCCACCTGGTGCCCCACACAGTGGCAATATACTGACACCCCACCTGATGTCCCACACAGTGACAATATACGGACACCCCACCTGGTGCCCCAGTCAGAGACAATATACACACCCCACCTGGTGCTCCACACAGTGACAATATACAGACACCCCACCTGGTGCCCCACACAGTGACAATATACAGACACCCCACCTGGTGCCCCACACAGTCACAATATACAGACACCCCACCTGGTACCCCACACAGTGGCAATATACACACCCCACCTGGTACCCCACACAGTGGCAATATACACACCCCACCTGGTGCCCCACACAGTGACAATTTACAGACACCCCACCTGGTGCTCCACACAGTGACAATATACAGACACCCCACCTGGTGTCCCACACAGTGACAATATACAGACACCCCACCTGGTGCCCCAAACAGAAACAATATACAGACACCCCACCTGGTGTCCCACACAGTGACAATATACACACCCCACAGTCCTACCATACAGCTACCCTGCCTGGTACCCAACTCAGTCACAGTATAGACACCCCAGCAGGGGCTTTCAGACAATGGGCTTTTCAGCTGAGAGTTGAGAAGATATAAACAATTCCTTCAAGGCAAGGGATTCATTCAAAAAAGTAACAAGGAATGGTTTGTTTGTTTGATTGGGGTTTTACCTCGTACTCAGGGGTATTTCACTTATATGATGACATGCCAGCCCAATGGATTAAGGAAACCACACTTGACACACTGGCAACAAACAAAGACAAGACGGGACAAATACAGGACGCAATACAGACATCACATACAGATCGGTTTCCTGTTCCCCTTTAGCTCCGAGAGCACCAGGGCAACATGAAGCTCCCTCCAACCCCCCGCAACAAGGAATGAAGTTTCCAATAATTGACCAAGGTCTATATATGATGCTAACCACACCATGACCTAAAACAATATTTCTATGATACTGACCAAAGCTCCAAGCCCATAACTCTGGCTTAGGAATCAGGTTTGTCATCCCTCCAAATATCCACATGGTCTTATCATAAATGACAGCTGTATGCCCGTGACGCCCCCCAGGGACTTCCTCTACACTCTGCTCAGGCAAGACCAAGTCCCAAGACTCAGAATCTAAAACACAATCATAACAGATATATGGTATATTTATATATTAAAAACTTCATAACTCCCAACATACATGTAGCAGTTGCTGGTTTCGCATTGGGGTGACTTCCCCTGACACATACCTGACGGCCGTCAGAAACCAGAACCTGTTTGCGGTGCATCAGTGAAATAACCTTCAAAACTAAGGCTTAAAACCCAAATGAGACCATACAAAACACTATCAGAGAAAATCTATAAAATACATCTTTGAGAAAAAAAGTTACAATAAATTTTGTTTAACTGTTCTGTTGCTAAAATAAACGTAATCTCTCGGTTATAAAAATATTAGTAAAACCTTTGCTCAATAAAACATATTATTTACCGAAATCAAACTTCCAAAATTCTGCAGATGAGCCTTTCAGGTCCACATAGCCTCCATAGACAAACATTGAATCTCTGTATATGACTGCAGAGTGGTCTCTCCTTCCTGTGGGGTGGGGCTGACCAGGTTCATTGCTCACCTTGCGCAGGTAAAACAGATCTGAAAATACAAATAAGATATGTGCATCACATAGTTTAAAAAACAAAAACACTGATATAAATTTCCTTATTAACAATTGTTCAATTCTGATTATACAACATTTTTTTAATTCTATCAAAACTACAGAATATATATATTATTAAAACTATTGAATTCAGTGAGTATCAAAATTCCAGAATCAGAGCCCAAAAATCTAAATTTTTGTAATCATACATTTTTTTTAGATTTACTTAATTCAACTAGCATAAAGATTTCATAATTCTGTTAATATCTCAACTTCTTAAAATGAAAATGAAAATGAAAAAGAAGACAGAAAATGTAGACAAACCTGTGTGATAAATCCACAATGGCGTATCATCTAGACTGGGGCTAAACTCACCTCCAAATATATATAACAATGTCTGTAAAACAAACAAAATTTATATAGCTAGCATGGCTACAATTGATATATATTTTTATCGTAGTGAAAGCTAATTTTTCTTGCCTCCACGAGGATCCTATAGTTGGATATGCAGTTTGATAAATTGATTGATTGATCTATTGGTTGATTGATTCATTAGAGTTTGTATACTCCGCCACTAAATGCCACAATATTAAAAACAACCATAATGTGAAGGGTTTGTACTGTGTTAGAAAATTAATGTAAAAAACAGCATGGCTTTTAATAGCTGGGTACAAATTGTCAGAAGGCAGAATGCATCCACGCGAAGACAACCAGAACACGTGAAGTGTTCTGCCCTTACAGCTCCACTCAGAACATGCTGCGTACTGTGATAGCCATACACTGGGGATTACAGGCCTGTGCTGTAATCTTTTCCGGCATAACCTAAAAATCGGTCCTCTAAAATTTTGTCAGGTTACCTAACATTTGCATTTTCCCCTGGTTTGGTGATTTTTTAAATACATAAATGTGCCTTGGTGAAAAATAAAGCAAAA
>JAQQZZ010129871.1:0-13875 GCA_030265115.1 Mopalia vespertina | reverse complement strand
TAACTTTTCAAACATCTTTTGTTTTGTCCCATTTTCTGTGATGCACAGTTACTTTTTTCCATTAGTATATAAGGCAACATCATTACAGGCTGCTGCACATTGCCGAATACTCGAACTATGAGGGATAACTCCTCCTTGTTTGACTACAAATATGGCCCAAGTGTGACAAGGTGTGGATTAGAGTTTCACGTCAGGACACACCTTGTCTCGAGAAGTTGCCAATGGGCTGGTACGCCGTCATGTTAGTGAAATAACCTAAAGTTCGACGTTAATCCCAAATCAAACAAACAAGGTTGATAAAGGCAACAAAACAAAGATCTACAGTAATACCCTAAATAAGGTACAACAATATGTTTCATGTTTACCCTAAAACGCCTGTCGATACAGGGTGCTCGTTTACTTTCCTTTTCTCTACTTTATAGCTGTACGATGTATATATAGTTATTGATTCAGAGAACACGAAAGTGGTAGATATAGTTAGAAACCACGCAATGGATAGACGTTTTGTAACTCCTAGTGCCTGTAATTCACCTTTGGGCAACTTTCATCTCATGACGCAGTTACCAAAATGCTCTCTTGTTCTCATTCAATATGAAAACAAAGAAGTCCTTGTCGAAGTGCCCATTCATGATGATCCATGCAAGGTCTGTTTTACCAACAGGCATAGTTGGCCTATATGGCCCATGGGTATCTGGGGATATTGGATACTGAACCATGTCAGCATTTCTACTTGCAAGTTTGGTCTTGGACCTATAATTAGGTATATCCGGGCCTGGATTCATCTGAATATCAAGTATATGTCTGAAAACGACGAAACAATGCATGTCAATCGGAGCATCCGTTAACGTTACTTTGGACAACTGGGACTTCTTTGGACGTCACAATCTCGAGGAGAACTGGAAATCATGACTTTTCTCTAGAAAAGCTTGTTCAAACTACAAAAGTTCTTTGTCTTTATCTCACAGATATAAAGCTGAAAATCTTTGGAAAAACGCACTTTATTTTGCAAATAATTTGTTAACAAAACGTATGGCGCCAATTCATACACTTATAAGAGATATACTCCTATCGATGTAATTCAGCCTCTTGCAAGCAAAATAAATTAATGACTGAAATAAAAGGCTGAAACCATATGTAATCAGAAAGAAAAGTTACAGTGCTATAAATACAGGGAGATTTAGTAAAAAAATATTCTTAAATATTGACACCCATTAATATTGAATTTACAAATCGAGCGACGTCACTCGAGTGTTGACAATCATAATCTGTAAATACAGCATTATTCCCACTGATGAGTTTCACAAAGTGGAGTAAACTTACAACTACAATAAAAGATACACATGGATACTTGGTGATTCAATATTTCGGTTTATTTTAAACCATTGTCATTGGCAATATATCGGTTGTAATATTTCAACCGAAATATTGAATCAACATGTATCCATGTGTATCTTTTATTGGAGTTGTAAGAATAATCTGCAACTCATTCAAATATCATATCAGCACTTTTTTTTATCATCTCGTAGCAAAAATTAAGTCGCACTGTGTTAAATGTAAACCAGTCACCCTTCTAGCAAAACCTCGTGTTAAATATTTATGCATGCGAGTAGATTTGAGTTCTAGTCTAATCAAAACCTCTTGTTAAATGTTTATGCATGCGAGTAGATTTGAGTTCTAGTCTCATCAAAACCTCATTTATAATGTTTATGCATGCGAGTAGATTTGAGTTCTAGTCTCATCAAAACCTCCTTTATAATGTTTATGCATGCGAGTAGATTTGACTTCTAGTATCATCAAAACCTCCTTTTTAATGTTTATGCATGCGAGTAGATTTGAGTTCTAGTCTCATCAAAACCTCCTATCAAAGGTTTATGCATGCGAGTAGATTTGAGTTCTAGTCTAATCAAAACCTCCTGTTAAATGTTTATGCATGAGAGTAAATTTGAGTTCTAGTCTCATCAAAACCTCCTATCAAAGGTTTATGCATGCGAGTAGATTTGAGTTCTAGTCTCATCAAAACCTTCTATCAAATTTTTATGCATGCGAGTAGATTTGAGTTCAAGTCTCATCAAAACCTCCTTTATAATGTTTATGCATGCGAGTAGATTTAAGTTCTAGTATCATCAAAATCGCCTGATAAATTTTTATGCATGCGAGTAGATTTGACTTCTAGTATCATCAAAACCTCCTATCAAATGTTTATGCATGCGAGTAAATTTGAGTTCTAGTCTCATCAAAACCTCCTATCAAATGTTTATGCATGCGAGTAAATTTGAGTTCTAGTCTCATCAAAACGTCCTATCAAATGTTTATGCATGCGAGTAGATTTGAGTTTTCGTCTCAAACTCAAAACGTAAGCCCTGAAAAATATTGTTTATTGACTGTCCGATGGTAACACCATTCCTATCACTAATTTTGGTGCAAAACAATTTTACTTGAAACATTGGTCTAAATGTATTGTTCACCGGAACGGGTTATTGCGTACACAACATGCTATGATTCGTAAAATAGACCACTCTACTATAGTATATCATTGTTACGTCATTGAACGACTTTTAACTCGCGTCATTTTGTTTATATTTTGTGTGCTCTAAAGTCATTGCTTAAAAACATCTCGTTTAACAAAGATAAGGCTTAACTTTTAATAAATTGATTACATTTAACCATGCTCGTGGAACAGATAGGGTTTTAGCAAAAACAAACAATACGTGTATTTCAACTAAACAGTGTCCATCGTTAGATATAACGGAAAAGCTGTGAATGATAAAACATAAATAATGTACACTTCAGTAAAATTGCCGTGTAAAGTTTAATAAAATAGAGGAATTGAAAAGTAACTCTTGTATAGTATAAGACACGTGGTCCCGCAGAAAATGATTTCAATTTCAGATGGAATTAAGACATCGTCCTCCCACCGTATCTTGTATTTCTAGGGTCGAATTAATCGGCTGGTCAGACATCTGTATTGTTTCAAGAAAGAGGTTGAGCTGGACTGTCGGATATCTGTGGGTTTGCATTCAGTGGCAGGAGGACATTCACAACTGAAATGAGAAATAAATAAAGTTTTTAAATCTGGACCATCATCAAACCAACCGAAATGCGATATGTATGTCTACACAGGAGATCGGCACCATTTGTTAAAACTTCAAGAGTTTTATTTTGAGCTACTCTGCATTACAACCCTTGGTGGATCGAGTGCATAAAATAGAATTACAGCTACGCCCCCTGGCGGATAAAATGACAATCGCCGTCATTTTTACTAGCAGAGCCCTCTCGTTAAACAACATCTGATTGGTTGCGTAGAAGTTCCTACGCCACCAATCGATCGTTTCACAGTAGCGTTAAGTTGTATGGGCTTGATCCGCCAAGGGTTGTAATGCAGATAAGCTCGAAATAAAAGTCATGGCTAGCGAAGAAGCATTTGTTATAGCTATCATAGTTTCAGAAAGTCTCATTAAAGAGAAAACCCACAGTTTCCCTAACTATTGAACATAGTTCTGATACCAAACCCACACGTAAAAGGGCCAGGCGATTTGGTTTGTTTATTTCTTTGAGTTTGATTTAATCCAGGAGAACAAGGGCAATTTGATGCTCCCTCCCTAACGCCCACTTCTTAATTTGGGGCTGGAATCGTAGTCATATGGACAGATCTGGCTATGAACGATTTGTCTCCCCTACAGAACGTGACGTACACATAGTAATTCCTTAACTTCAAACAAGCATAGTGGCGCCTTATTTATATAGTGAGTTTAGAATTCGGACAGCACTAGTCGGAGTTTCACGAATCCATGCAAAAATTAAACTCAGTGTTTGAAGAAGCACATCGGCAACTTATAAATTAAGCAGGAAACAGAATAATAAAATTCAAGATAATACAATAAATAATGACTTTTTTCCAACCCTTGAAGTTTATGCCACCGACTCTCAACAGTTTGACTTCAGCCGCACACGCTAGCAACTTACCAATATAAACATCGACACAACACATAAAAAGACTTGTACTTTAAAAAAAAATGTCCGAAACATTTTAAGCGGATTTTTTAAATCCAATATTTCAGGCGTTCCATTCATGCTCTCCAAGGGGCTGGTTGATCAAATATTTTTTAAGTTATTTAGGAGTAAGATTAAGTGTCGTTGATCAATATAATAACAATTTCATATGGCGTGATATCAAATAAAGCTAAAGAAGCCGCAAATAATCAGACCCTTGACATTGCTGCCTAAGATAAAAATTGCCAGAAACGTTTTGCTGTGTGACTTAAACGACCATCCAAGTTCTTCAATCTCATTGGAGAGAACGCGATATATAATAGGGAACGCGATCTTTCTTTCATCATTTTGATATCGTTCTTTGTCCCAAGTACGTCTCCTTAGCAACCTCTTGTACTCCCTCAATAACCATACCAAAGTGACGTTCGCCTTAATAAGGTAGCCAATCGCAGCGCATACATCACCATCTGTCATTGGTCATTATCGTGAGTTATTCGAACAAATATATTTAAAATGTTCCAAAAGCGATCTTTTGTACCTTGTTATTATTATTTTTATTCATTTAACTTTGTTCACGGTTTTGAAAATGCGCGGATAGTTATCTACATTTATTATATATATGCATATATTGTACCTTTCCTTTATAAATACGTGTTTTGTTGTTGTGTATTTTGCTTCAGCAACTATCCCTATCTCTAAGTTGTACTCCCCTTTTGCTAAATTCTGCCGGCTCTGAAGTTTGTTGAACAATCAGTCGCACTAATACCTTTGTCTTTATCTGAAGGTACAATACAATTAGAGAGTTCTTGGTTTTCCATAACTAGCTCAAGCATGCCGTGTTATTAATTATACGTATGATAATATTTAAAACTTCTATATACATTATTCATACATCCTTCTGACAACGTAATGTCTTTAATAAACAACTTAAAATCTGAATAATTTTTGTGTCTTTAGAAAGGGAATATTAACAGTATTGTCGTTATTTTGGGATAGTCTGGGGGGCTGAGTGATTTTGGTGGCACGCATTCGCTGCTGGCGATTCGGTGTCTAATGCGGGGGACACGGGCGATTATAATCGCGGCGATCTGATCGCCATGCAGCGACAGTTTTCGACCGATTTGAGCGCACACATAGCGATCTGGAGTAGTATATTTTCAAATATGGCGAGATTGAAACGAAAATTAGCTGGCGCTACAGCGATGTATTTACTCATCAAAAGAAGGTTAATACTTAGAGAACAGACATTTTTGGAAAATAATTTTGCCCAGGCTTCATTCGAGGAAGTTGCCATTTTGTGTGTCCTCTGAGCATTGATTCGCTCGACTGTAGTCGCCTCATTCTAAAATATAATCGATTCTACTTCCTACGTCGAGACATTGACTCTAAGATCGCCTGGGCCATCTTGTTTTGCACTTCTTTTATTTGCGGATGTATGGCAAACGTCCCCAAACATTGGCGGAAATTAATGCGCAGTGGCCTGGCATGACGTACGAGAGTCGCCTTAGTCTCGTGAACTATAGAACTCTCGAGCGAATACGATTGTAGTCGCTTGAGTGAACACACGGGCGATCACTCCGGGCGATCAATCGCTGGCGATAAAAAAATCGGCCGAAAATATCAAACATGTATGATCCGAGCGACTGGTCGGCTGACGGTTTCGGAGATCATAATCTCTGTCGCCGGTCTGAACACACTGGGCGAATTTTTCAGCGATTGGTACAATCGCCGCAATCGTGCATGTGTCCCTCGCATTACTCTGTTGGTCGTGGGTTCGATTCTCGGACGGGTTTCAACCGGCAAAACTTTCTGAACTACAATCTGTTCCAACTAAGAAATGTTATCCCCAACGAAAATATTTTTAACTTATAATGACTTACTCATTTCCAATCAGTTCACATTGGCTGGGTCTCCTGAGGTCCGGTTCCCAGGAACACATGGCCCATCTACATGGCATGCTGGTAGTACACGTGACTAGGCTGGCTCGCTTATTCTAAAACATTTATTCAAAATATATAATGAAATCCTTGGTGGAGGCAAGGAAAATTTTCTTTCTCTACAATAAAGCATAATGAAAATCTTGTTCTTGAATTAAGGAGAATTTAAAGCAATACATTTAAATTGAATTCAGATAATACAGTTCTATCAGATCTGACAAGAATAAAGCGTCAGATTCTGCGGATTAAGCAAATCAGATATACATTTGTTGCAAACAAGAAAAAACGGCAATCTCCTCAATTGGAGTATTCCATGAAGACTCACAAATAATATTAAATCTCATGTCGTTAATGCATAAGATGATAAAGTGTAATATAAAGCCTTGTCAAAACACACCTGTGAAATACAATTCTTTGATCGTGGCAGGTGAGAAAAAATGCCAGCTAATTCAGTTTCTAGTGATTGCCACTAAACCCACCTGCTTGATACCAGTTTAAATAACGCGTTGAGAATGTCATCTCTCTAATTCAATAGTTATCTGCTAGCTACGCCTCTCAAATGTCAATGCCACGGCTGAGAAATATTATTTTTATCCATAAACGATCGACCTTTAAATGTATCTTATACCGTATTGTATTTTTATGTACATTTAATAACGAGGGGAATTAATAAAGTGCGTTCGTCTGGTAGGTCAAAAGGTCTAATATCTCAGATTTTATGCAGGTGCCGCTGAGGTGCGTTGTTTGTTTGAATTAGTACAATATTTTAGGTTTTCCCTGTATTGTATATATGTTTTATATGTTGTTCTTGTCGAATTTAACGGTGCTGATATTATATTAAGGTCCACCATTGACGTTATTATAATTTACTCTAGGTAAAACATCACGTGACGTTAAAGATAACACGTTGGCTGCCTGCCTGTAGATGACAAGTAACGCGAAAAAATGCGTGAAAAGCCAACCGTGCACTTAATTTTGATATTGGTACTATATGCTACATTTCCCACCTGTTTAAATTCCATGTGTCGTCCTTAGTGGATATAAAGATGCTAGAATAAGTAGAATATTTGAGATTTCCTTTGTGTTTAAGTTTTATATGTCGTTTTTGGCCCATGTAAAGATGCTGGAATGAGTACTCTTTTTTTAGTTTTTCCTTGGGTTTTTTGTTACATATGTCGTGTTGGCTTGCTAAAATATACTGGAATTAGTACTATATTTGAGATTTGGCTTGTATTTTATGGTTTATATGTCGTCCTTCACAGATTAAAAGATGCTGGAATTAGTACTTTATTTTAGATTCTCATTGTGTTTTGAGTTTCATATGTCGTCCTTTACTGATTTAAAGATGCTGAATTAGTGCTGTGTTTGAGATTTTCCTTGTGCTTTATGTTTCATGTCTCGGCCATACATCGTCCATGGCTTCTGTCAATAATCACCTTAGAAGGGTTTGAAAATGCTCGGATTTGTTCTATATTTGAGATTTTTTTTGTGTTTTAAGTTTCCTTTGTGGTTCTTGTTAGACTTAAGAGAGAAATCTCTTATCCGGTGTTAGAAACAATTCTGATTATGTACACTGTGTCCCGGATCAAAATAAAGGATCTGAACGCCCAAACGATTCAATGGAACTGTTATCATGTTGATAGGACTAGACCAGACGTGCTGCCACATTCACCAGGACAGTTTTTATATAGACGTTTAAAGATTCACCTCTACGTGTCAAAAACTAATCGATATTGTTTGATTGACAAATCGTCACAAGGATGGGCCAGTTGCGCGAAATGCTAAGTGAAAATAGACGTTGAACTATCTTTAGAGCAGTATTTATGCTAGTCGCATCCGTGTGAATTTAACAGTGGTAATTTCTACCTGTATTAGGTATCGGCGGAGATGCATTAATCGGTTTCCGGTATCAGGGTTAACAAATATTGTTATCTCTTCACTCGCTATTTTCTTATAAGCCAATAAAAGGCCGAAGGTGTTGAGATATATGACCTGGGTGACCTTTGAAAGCCGGACCACGCTAACTACTACGCATACCAACCCAAGGATTGGTTCTGGCTATCTCTGAACGTCAACCTTAACCGCTCAAAGATAACAGATTGAATTTCAAATCCCCTTTACTGTGGTTTTGGACAGCTAGACAAGCACTCCATAGATGTATGCCGCTTTAGAAATACGTGCTGCTTGAGTTCATCGTGAATTTCACCAGAAAAACAGTCGTCAGGTCACAGAGTGCTAGTCGAACACCAAAAGCTCACTAAAATAGGGACGCGAGGTTAAACGGATGACCACTGAATGACAGTTACAATATAACATGTTAAACGAAACTAATACCCAATTACCGAAAAACAGAAGAAAAAAAAAAAAGGAGGGTTATTTTTCTGCACGCAAAAACTGTTCATTTTACAACTCCTTTCAAAAGGAGCAAAATCATTTCTTGTTTCACTTTTTCCAGAATTTTAAATAAAAACGAGCTTTTACAATTATTTCAACAGACTTGCTTTTTTTTTGCGTTAGCTTATTTAATTAATAAACGTGCGGCACCTTTTGATAAATCTGTCTATAAAATCCACTTTTGCAAGCCGAGTGGAATAAGCCGAGGTTAAGTGGTGTATAGGACCAGTCATTTCCTTATTGTATATTAAAGCCAGACACGCGAAGGAACAAGAGCTATACGTCCATGTCCTATCACGCCATGCAGGTACCATTAAGGTGCACCGACCATTGGCTTTATTATCATTTATTCTACGTAAAACGATACATGGTAACCTTATCAAGATTTAATTTCAAATAAACCGTTAGCATGTGTTAACAGATAAGCCACACGCCTTCTCGGGTCTTGTAGCCAGCCACAGATCGAACGATTTAGTGTAAAGTTTCGTATTCATTCAATTTGATGACATGCATGACGTGCAATGGTAAGTATAATTTTGCTCATATAATAAACAACATAACATCGGTGCAAATTCTATATTTATTTTCGGTCTTGTTTCAATATTTAAAAAAACGATCTCACGAAATCGGCTTCAACTAAACTAAATATAAAGACAGAAATATTTCTTATAGTAGACCTACACTCTCAATAGAATTAATGGTTCGTTAGAAAAGAGGATGGTTCTATATGGAACCATTACGACAAAAACGGTTCTTTGATATGAGAAGAAACTCAGAAAGGAAGAAATACATGAAACAGTTGCTATGAGGGTTCCATAAAGAGTTCCACCAGAGCAATGACTGAAGAACATTACAGGGTTCCATTAGAGCCATATTTTTCTAAGCGTGTAAGGCCTATCTGTATCGCGTTAATTTGTGAAAATATATTGGGCTGCGGACCTCTCAGAATCTTTTTCGTGTAGATAGCAAGACCTGTCCGCGCAAACAACTGTTTCAGTGCACAAGATGGTGCATCTTTATGATGAGTGATCAGTAGACGGTAATGGTCAGATTCGTTAACTGGAGACGATATACGACTCTAAAGGGATTGTGAATCTATCGGATTATCATAACGATGTGGGTCATTTTTGTAATGTACAAAAAGGTAGAGTGAATAAATTTTGATGGTAATGCCCCGGTTGAAAAACTCAACCAGACTTTAAGCCATTACACTACTCACAAATGGCAGGAGTTTGTAGACCTATTTATATTTATAAAGCTAGCATCAGATTCAAAGACAAGAAAGCAAAATACGATTAAATCAGGAAAGATCGAACACGAACTCGGCTTATTCCAATTTTTGTATATGATCTGTGTATTCCAATGATAGGAATTCCTCGTCAACGTCATTCGAATATAGTCAGCTGACCACTATGGGCCCTCTAATTGGCTGGAGTTCTAAGTGGTCTTACAACATGGCACCCAGTTATCACTTTCCGAACAGCAAACAACCAAGCAAACATGATTGGTAATTATACGGTGTAAAGCTATCATAGAAACTGGTAGTGGAAAGATAAAGTTGCAGTTTTTCGATGGTGTTCACAGTGACATGTAGTGTCGTGACCTGGCAATTTGGAAAATGTATCCTCCCACAATATTGTCCCGTGCAGAAGGACATCCGAGCTGTCTTTGACGTCGCTGTGACGTTGTTTTAGTCGCGTTAAGGGATTAGACAGCCTTAACCTCGCTTAAGTCCTGTCTGTTCTCGTCTCGTATCAGTTACAGTAAACCCATTAAAGCTATCGATGCTTACAGCTAGACACTGCACACGATAGGACAACGGTTAAACGTTCAACAATATTAGCTGTGGTTCTTATAATGTTAGCTACTGAGTTTAAATGTTTCAGTTAGTGTAATTGCCCTACATCGAGATTTAAAGTAGGGCTCAAATCTTTAATTGAGCAAACTTGCCGACTTAATACAGGTTTAATATCCCAATCGAAAGCAGTGGGCGATTTAAAGTCTTGTTTGCCATAATAAATGTGTCCGGAAGTTCAGTATATCAAATATTATTGGACAGTGCTGATTTAATCCATAATAAATATAGCCGGTGAGTGAAAAAACTTGAAATTACACAGTTATGTGCAGTCTAACTGTATCTCTAAATAAGGCTACATTGTATGTTAGACTATTAGAGATACAGAACTCTACATCTAATACTGACCAGTTCACATGTGATTCCTGCGTCAATGACTGAGTCAGAGGAACAGATGTTTGAAATCAAGACGCGGGTTAAAGACAGAATCAATTGTCTGTAATAATTTCCAGGACTCTTCGCCATTTGTAATTGCAAGTCATATAATCATAGCCCTGTTGACCAGAGCCAAGAGGCATATAGTGGTTAGCGTGCTCGCCTACTAATCCTACTTCGATGTACAGTCCTCGGGTTCGATTCCGCATGTCGACCAGGTATATGAGTCAGTCAAACGACGTGGATCAGGCAATCGCGGGGGTAGTTTTTACTAGGTTTCCTCCCGGTTTTCCATCGTATTTAAGCATTAAGGAACAGTGTGAAGTGTACAATCCGTCGCCATATATTAGTGAAATACCATTGATTATGACGTTAAACCCCAATCAAACAAGCAAAAATAACAGCACAGCGAAAAAGCATGTGGTAACACGGCGATATTTAAACAATGTTGCTCACATACGCAGGTGTGGGTAGAAGTTGAAATTTAAATAATAGACATATAACTGATCGTTTATAACAGATTTATCATGATACCACTTTGTGAAACATCTGGAAATAAATTACCATGTATAAATTATTATTCAGTATCGAAGATCTAAAGCGACAACCTCTGGACGCATATACAGTGTTTCTAACGCTTTTTATAAACAAAGAGTTGATCAACTTTTTAAAAGTCCAATCTCTCGTCGCATGCAGACAAGCCTTCTGATTAAGGGCACTTTGTTGAAAGAGTAGCAATGCTGTCTTTATCTAGCACTTTGGTTGGAGATTACCTTTCCAAGAGTATCAAAACACTTCACATCTTATGTTTGAGCTAGTGTCAATTATTATTGGAATACACTGCCGCCATATAAGTTAAACCCCTTTAGGCAAGGAGTAAACTACAAAACAATCACTCGTCGCAGAAATCATTACATTTAAAGTACTAATGCCACTTTTATGAGTCATAGTTTACGAACTATCAATGAGTCGGGGATCTCACTTGATAAAATCATTGGGAAGCATTTATATTGTATTTATCCTCAATGTACAAAAAAAAACGTAAGCAACGAGAAAAGCTAAAGCTAACCGGAAGACCAACCAATATTGCCTTTTAAATAAGGCAGTAAACCGATTGGACCGTATAGTTTTATATCCAGGAGGATTTTCCGTTTGCAAATTATTTACCAGAATACATCATTTTACCAGAAATGGGCTGATGCTAATTCTTTCTGACATCCTAACGTTTCACTAACTTAGATTGCATCCGGCCCAATCAGTCTATTTCCAGGGACGTATATTAATTTCGCCTCCTAAACACAATGTTATCTATACCCAGAATCTACACAGCTTTCCTCCGAACCCGAACCACTTAAAGCATTTTTCCCCAAAACAAACGATGAAATTGTCTTGCTTTTTCTTGCTGAATCTCTTATTGGCATAGTGTCGTATTATGTTTGTTTTTCTTACTTTATATACGACCAATATTTGTATATGAATAAAAAGAATCGACAATTCGTCGGGGTTTTTTTCGGTTTTTTTTCTCGTCGATATCCCTGTGCCAGTGTGATAAATTTTCAGAATTAAATTGAATGAAGTTCCTCGTTCAGGTAGAGAAATATAAGAATGAAACAAAATAACTTACCGGGATGTAGCTTGCATGTATGTGGATAATTGAAACCAAAACACAGGTGACTAAAAGAACACAGCAGTTCATCTCCACTACCGCTACAGCTTCTAAAATAAAACACGACTACAAGGACACAGGGCCACTAAAAGACCGTTTTCCAGGAACACGTGAATTTATAGAGTCGCCACTCCCGATTGATTACCATGTCAAGTTTCTTGTCAATCAACCAATGACCATTGCCGGATAGGTCAGAAGATAACATGACGTCTTGAATGACTCCCTTATATCTCAAGATGACGACATTCAAGTCTCTAGGGGTCGGGAAGCTAAACTGCACATTCCAATTGGAGTGTCCATTCAAACTTCGGGAATGTCAGCCAGCTATATTCACTCGGCTGTGTTTGCGTCTCCGCGTGTGTCACATACTTGAATATTCATCAGCACAATGTACCAGTTTGATTGGTTAAACGATAATGGACTGTTGCGCGTATACAGTACTATTCGCCAATGGTAGCGTAGATGGAATTCTTGAATGAAGCTTACGACCAGTAGGCCTTCCGATGGCTGGGATCGATCGGAGACAATATTGAATGAACTGGCCTCGTACACATTCATTAGTGGATATTAACACACGGGTTGTCGCCAAGTATATATATCATTTAGCTTTTTCAACGCAGACTGTAGCGTTGGGATAAACACACGCCGGCACGAGGTTCCTCCTGTGGAGACAAGTGCCGTGGTTCTTATCTACGGCGGAGGATTGGGAGGGAGCGCTCTGTGGCCCTGGTGCTTTCAGAGCGAATGGAAAATATGAAGCTGATGTCTTTGTATAACATATTGCGATTGCCCTATATTTGTCCTAGTTGTCTTGTCTTCGTTTGTTGCCAGTGGTGTCGAGGGTGGTTTCCTTCATGTGAGTGAAATTACCTTAAGCACGGCGTTAAACCCCTAACAAACAAACAAAATCTAATCTACACGACTTGATTGGATGCATAATTTGACTGACTTCGTTTAATTTTTTGTTTTCATCCCCTTACAAAAAAGTCCGACTTCTTGAGTAGGTCTATATATATTATATATATATACCTGACGCCTGGAGGCAAGCAAATTTTTCTCTCTTCATTTATTCAAAATATATACCTGACGCCTAAATGTGGGGAGTGAAAATTTGGCACACTGCAGAAACCGTTAAAATATGCTATGCAGACATTGGGAAATCATTCCACAGTTTTTGACCAAATAAACAATGGAGTGCATTGAGCTTGTTTTGAACAACAATTTCAATAACGGTCTCGTGGCAGTTATGAATTTTATTTATGATACATATGTTGAAAGGTCTACGTTTTCAAAAATTGCTAAACCCGCCCCGCACCCCTGCATAATACATGATTAACTTAACAATGATATTTCCCTGTTAACTAGATTAATTTGTTCTGGATATGGGAGCCATTTTGTGACAGAAAAAAATTGTAACAGCAATAGAAGACAGGATATGCCTTCTTGCATGTATATACTTGTAATTGATCAATTTCCGGTCTATACTGTGGTTGTATATATTTATGCATGTCGACAAATTTTAAACAACAGTTTTGAAGTTTGAGCATTTTTATAATTAATATATAGGCATATATGCAGGTTTTCACAAGAATGACAAACTGGAAAGGGGGGGGGGGGGGCAAATTAAACGGATTGTACCCCCACTTCAATCCTATTTT
>JAQQZZ010129860.1:0-13877 GCA_030265115.1 Mopalia vespertina | reverse complement strand
TCCCACCCCGGACACCACTGGTAACAAACAGACAAGACAGGACACTCACAGGAAGTCCTACAAAAACATCACAAACCGATCGGACTCGTGTTTCCACTTAGTTCTGAGAGCACCAGGGCATCACAAAGATCCCTCCAACCACACATTGCAGATAATAGATCAAGATTGCCGACTTGGCCAAAACACGGACTTTGAGGTATTACCATCACTCAAAAGCAAATTCGACAAATGGCTATATGTGTTCAAAGTATTGGTCCAACTAGTTCATAGTTCGGTCCCCAATGAAGGCTTTTGTTTATAACATATAAACAAATATACTACAACCACATATAATTCTTTATTTTTTCCAATTTGTCTTTATTTACTGAAGACGCTAATTTGAAGTCAAACCGAAGGTGTTCACATTTAGACAACCTCTGTAATGAAATTAAAAAAATTCTTTCCTAAACAAACATAACGAAGAGCTCAAGTGAGTCGCAATATAGGCCCGAACAAATCCTGCCACATGGAATATTACAATCGAGTTCGAATAGAATCCACCAGGTGACAGCATCTGTAGACAAGAATACACCAACCAAAATCTTATACGTGGAATATCTTGACTCAATGGAACACTCTTACTAACTTAGTTTGATTTGAATTCCATCAGCATTTCAAGTTAATATCCGGAACCAAAAAGTTGACAAGAGATCTCAAATTAACATACAGAAACGAAATTTAGAATTTGCCTCCAGGTGGTGACATTTGTAGGGCGACCCCTGTAGGCCGAAATATGCCAAAACCAATCCCAAGCGATGTTTTGTCACATGAAAAACTTATACAAAGTTTGATTCGAATTTCACAAGAAGTTTTCAGGTTAATATGCAGAAGTCAAATTTTGACTTTGCCAACATGTGGCGGCACCTGAAGCCTACTAGGGCTCCACCTGTAGGCCGACATATGCCAAAACTAAAACCAAGTTTTGTCTTGTCACATGGATCAATCACACTCAGTTTGATTTCAATTCCACTAGAAGTTTTCAAGTTAAATTACAAAAACCAAATTCAGACTTTGCCACCAGGTGGAAGTAGACATACGCCAAAATCAATCCCAATCGACGTCTTGTCACATGGAACACACTTTTTTCATTTAAATTTAATAAGCAGGTTTTCAAGTTAATGTCGAATGGCGAACAGACAGACAACCCCATAATATAATACGTCCCGTCAAATGACTGGCATATAAAACAAATGATAAGGTTTGTGATACGAATATAAGGCTAAAACTGGACTAAATCGCGGGAAAGCCTGGCTCAAACCTAGACATTGGGTATATGAGGTTTGCTAAATTCATTGTACACTACTTGATAAAGTTTCATAACAAAAGTGAACACAATATAAATCGTAATAAAGCCCCACCAGAGGTGTTAACTTTAGTAACTTGACGTTATTTTAATAATTATATGTAATGCTTGAACACTATTCTCTGGATCATGATATAAGGAAATAAATATCAGGCATAATTATTTTCAACTTTATAGAACGAGTAAGTCATCATCATGAATACTCTGTTGGGAAAATTAATAATATAAATTGCCCTAGCTGATTCTTATGACACTCTGTCTATCTCCGATAACAATGGTATATAGGCAAGAATCGAGAATATTTGAGAATGCTATTGCGTTTAATCTAATTCAAGAGTTACTTGGCTGACATAAAAATACATTTATCTCGTCGTCTTGTATGGTATACTGTGATCTTTTCCTTCGCTCAAGCAGAGTCGAAATATTCCGATAGAAACATCTACTCCTGGCAGCAATCTGTCTCTGCCTCTTCAATCTGAACCACAATAACACAACTCTAATTAAATCGACTTTCGGGAGGGGAGGGGAGAGGTGTCTGAATTGATCAAAATAATATAATAGCTTTCTGATCCATGAGCGTACCGACACACGTCTAGCCATGCAAACCGGGATACTCCAGTCATAACAAGAACGTTGCACAAAGATGTATAAATATATTGTATAAAAAAAGACATTCGAAACCAGGATATGAACAAACACATTTATATCACCCCCTTATGAAGTAGGAATGATAAAGCATAGGAGTTGACAGGAGTTAAACAAAAAACACCTTCACTCCGCTTGAAGTAATGCATCTTCCCATTTCAAGGGTGAAAATGTGTAAGACGAGATTTCCACATTCCTTGCTGAAATTCGAGACAAAAACTATACTCTATTTATCTCTGGTTTTTCAATCTATTTAGGCAAGGTAAGGAAGGAAGGAAGAGAGGCTTAATGCGACGATATTTTGTTCCGCCTTGCCTCGGGAAGATGGAAGTAATGGTGCGTTCTGGAGTCTTTATTATAGCCACTTGTGGCATATTTATCGCTCATGCCTACGAGGTAAAGCATGTGGGAATACTTTTATCTCCACGACCTGTTAATTCCTTTCGAATTGTACTACGATCAGAAATTACGATTCATCATCCCGTTGGTTGTCGAGTGAATCGACTTTTTTATGTCGTAATTACAAGCAACAGATATGACAGGAAATGTGATCATGGCTGTCCCGAATGCAGCGTATATCACCTCTGTACGTTTGTTGCGTGAGACTATGTCAGTTGAATTGCTTTTCACATCATAAACCAAAGAAAGATTTTTTTCCGGAAATGTATAGTAACACCAATCCCGTCCATTAGTTGAATCGCTCCAAGTAATTTTGCAAATTGACAAAGGTACAGGGACATTTTACTTTTTATTTCATTTGCAATGAGGTGTGGTAGTGTAGGGGCTTTATTTTTTGGTTGAGGATCTTAACTCGGAACATAACCTCAAACAGCCTTGCGTGAATATATGTTAACATAGCCTGTTCAAGCTCGGTTTCCGGGTCGACTCTTTGTCGTGTTATTATTGATTTAACCGTTGCACAAGAGCAAATGAAGAACAGAGAGTAAGTCAATCAATATGGAATTATTTGGAAGGGCATTAGATAGCATAAATCCATTGCACTTAGGATCTAATACAGGAAGTGCTTTGTTTAGGGGTTCTTTCAAATGTTAATCGGATTTGTTTGGCAATGAACATAGCTGACTATTGATATTGCCGTATTCGTTACATAGTTGTTATAACAATACTAAGTATGACGTAACACATATGAACTGGACAGTCCTATGTTTGTATTAATTACAGAACGTGACAAAAGTGCTATATGTAGATTCACTAAACAGCCGTGTGCAAAATTCATGTATAACAATATCATCAATAGCACTGTAACCTGAAAAGAATTTGCGAGAAAGGAGACAGTTTAAATTTTAAAATTTTGATTTTTACAAAAACCTGTGTGGAGATTAACGTAGTCATCAATTTAGTAAGTATGTCTAGTTCCTCTCCCAGGCTGTTCTACTCTTCATGCCACCCATAATCTATTATACGGGTAGACTGCGCAGTGTTTCACTATAAAAAGAAGATCTTAGTGACACGCGCATTGGGTGAATACTGGAGATTTTCTGTGATTGCTACCATTACCACAGGCCGAATGAAGCCTATATCCTCGATCTTGTTTCCAAATACATGACTACTAACTACATGTCAACATGTCATACCAGTGAGAGAGGGAAAAAACGTTTATTGTAAGCTTTCGTGTGATATTTTATTCTTCTATATGATAACACATTTATAAACCTAATATGTGAACTAATAAAAACTAATTAATCGGTGTAGTTGGGTTTAAAAAACAGATAATTATACTTTAAGCCCTATAATAGTTGTTTTTATTATGGAATTTTAAGTTGTACACTATTTCCGTCATATGGCAGTGTGCAACAGTGCAAGTTCATTGGATAAAGCTCAAGACAGCAAAACACAATGAAATATATATAAAAAAATCGAATTTAAACATAAATATTAAGAACTTTAATATACAATAGACAAATTAGTTTCTGATACGAAAGACTAAACTCCCAAACCCTCAAAAAGGGTTGTGCAACAGTAAAGAATACATTTTTATGAAGAGTTACAAAGGTAGGTTATGAGAACAGTTTGGGGATATTGAATCAGGCTCTTGAAAGAGATTTACATCTGGTACATTTTAGTTTTAAATAATTGATTCATAATTCAGGGAGACCCAATCAAGCATTATATAGTGTTAAGCAGCAGTTTTGGCAAAGCGTAACTATAGTTTAAACCAGGCATTATTCAGTCATCCTATGTAAAAGAACACTGTATAACATGATGGTTGCACATTCTCATATATCCACTTTAGTGATTTAAAGTGGCAGTTTTGTGTATACGAAGAGAGGTTGTACTGCTGGTCTTAAGTCTGAAAAACAATAACGAAATTCATTTGCATACCTGAACTCACTGAATCTTGTTAAGCGCTTCATCATATAGATAAGTTTTAAGAATTGTATATTTAAAAGGTAAGGCCAACCGACATTCGACCAGATTTGAGTATTTTCTATGTGGCATTTTAAAGATATATGTCAGTAGTTTATTAAGCCTGTAGTAACCACTGAAGAGTCTTACACAATATACAAGTACAGTAATTCCGATAACCTGATGATGGCATGATAAATGCCGAAATATTAATTCCAAATGAAGTTATTATTTTTCGGAATTACTCTACTTGTGTAGTTTATTATTGTTCCTTAACTCAGCATGACGGATATTTTGAATATCGGAAGTGAGGTCAATTATTCACAAATAAACGACTTTCACATAATGGTTAACGGGAGCTTGCACAAGGACAAGGTGTTATGCGGATATTTAACTTTTGTCGAGATATATGGCCAGGAAATTTGCAAATGAATGAAGACAGTGTTCGCTTTTTATTGTCTGTTCTGGCCAGTAGCACCTATTGACCAAGTTTAAACAAACCACTAAAATGTGCTGCAATTTATATATTGAATAAATGCAAAGAGTATATATAGATATATTATCTTGCCATCTACAGCTTGAAAGCAAGTAAAAATCAGTATAAATGAAAAACAAAAAGCTTTTTCTGAACGCCTCTATACGTCATAATGTTAAAGTCGCTGTGTTGGTAAACAACGGACGTCACTTATATTGAAAATTATATCGTTTTCCGGTACGCTGAGTTTGGGAAAATTTAAACAAGAACGTATATAATCAATATTAGATGAGGAAACCCTGGAAAGCTGGTCGAATATGACAGAACTTTCCCTACTCTAGCGGGTTTTTATTATAGTGCTTCAATGGATATATATATATATAGGGCAATAGAAGAGAGTGGGAAGGAATTCAGACTCATTAAACCAAGACGGGTAACCTAGCCGACCTGTCTTATCCTTTGAGGCGTTTTCTCGACGTGAAACGAAAAGAGAAGAAGATGGATAAGAGGAGATGTAAGACTAATTAAAGCAAGAGGGTATCACCTAGTTGCTGGCAACACTCAAAACAGGACAATGGAAAGGAACGAGCAGAAAACAAAGCACCGCACATAATGAAGCAGCGTGGAATAGCAAACTTTTCAATTGATAAACTGCCTTCGGGGAACATTTCAACAGACGTGATGACAGCCCATAACAACACACACGTTAATGACATATTATGTCTTGGAACACATCTGGTACAAACACCCCGCTATATCTACATGTGCCAGAAAATCTGAGTTCATACGGTGACCGCTGACATGTTGGGCAGGTACAAAAATGGGGAGGGTTCAGTTTTGCAATGAGACACGAACTGAACTACCTTGCACTGGCCTTTAGTTTATAAAAAACTCATTCGGCTCCCATAAGTCGAACACTTGACTATTTCACGACTGTGCTGCACATAATTTGGTCGACAGAGACCATCCGTCATTTGATGGAATAGACCATATAGTTATTACAGTGTGTACTATTAATTTCCTCTGTCTTTAGTCTCCTCATATCTTAAATTTGTTTGTTTGATTGAGGTTAACGCCGTACGTGGGAAACATCTAAATTGTGATCACTCAAATATACGTCAATTAACCAATCAGTGAATGGTCCCCATCTTGGTGACCCTGTACATTGTGGTCTCTCAAATGACCATTACCAAGGCCTTACTCAAGCTTGGCGAACAAGTACTACGTGGTCGCTCAAATGACCGTCACTTAACTAATCACTGTGTGGCCGTCCTCCAGCTTGGTGACGCTATACAATGTGTTCTCTCAAATGACCATCACCTAACAAATCACGGTGTGGCCGTCCTCCAGCTTGGTGACGCTATACAATGTGCTCTCTCCAATGACCATCACCTAACAAATCTCTGTACAGTTCCCTAGCTTGGAGATCATGTACAATGGGATCGCTTAAATATATTCAACTATTAAATATATATGATCAACATTAACTTTTAAATGTTTGGACGATATTCCTGATATATTGTACAAGTATGCATATCGACCATCTACGGTGTTGGCTACTCAAACTTAAAAATGTGTGATCGCACGAAGGCCAACGGCACGGTCGCTTGTACAAAATGAACTATGGTAACAAAGGAAAAAAAAGCGACAATCACAAATGGAATAGTATCTAAACCCTTGCATATATGGCTATAGAGCATATTAAACATCGAAGGTGGCTATGATCCCAAAAACGTATGGTCTTGAAGAGAATCATCATCCGAACAAATGTTATCTCTATATATAGACTGCCATGGAGATACCATGTGACATTTCTAGGCTTTTTGGGGTTCTAGCGTAGCCTCAAATGCTGTTTTTTTTATTGGCAGCATACACCCAAAATCGTGGGACCCCAGCCTATCAACGACGCTATATCGCACAACAGTCACGTGTATTTGTTTGGATAGCTCTTTTCAAACATCTTCAGACTCCAACATTTGATTTAAACCGTCGCCGTCTTACCTCCATACTTTGCGTACAGCCCATCTGCGTTGAAAAGCTAAATGGTCCTTGATCGTTACAAAGTGAGACTACAAGAAATAGAACAACGACTGGATTTGGATATTATTTAAACTGTGAACAGAAAATCGGCTCTTGATCAAGTTGATTTCGAGCACTGCTTTCAGTCATTATTTTCCATCGGTCGTAGACTCCTACTGTCGTTGAATCAGCTTATTTCATTGGCTGGTGGATATACGGGAAAACCACAGATGGGACAAGATTATGTGCCCTTATTTGACTCAGATAACACGATAGAGGTTTGTTATGTGCCAAGGTTAATACACCCATGTCTTAACCTTGGCTCGCGAAGATGGAAGCATATTGGCATTTCAGCAGGTGTTATAAACAAAAAGCTATTAAATGTTCGCCATTCTAATTTAATATGTGGTCTCCGAGCATATCAATCGCGACTAAATGGTCGCTACAGGATCACACGTTTGGTGTGATAACCACACCGTTTCCAGCCTCTTTACAAGTAGAATCAGTTTGATATAACTACACAGTTATAAGACATTACATTAGAAACAATTATTTGTTTGAAATTACGTCTCCAGCACCTATAATGTTCTTTGATTTTGGAATATGCAAAGATCAAACTGGATGCAGAGAATCGGTTAATTCGAATATCAACAGTTACCTGAATTGAGCCGTGAAACCAGAGCATGTTGCCGTGTAATAAATGCATTTTTAGCGAAACTTGACTAAATTGCAATACAACTCAACTTTTATTTTTAAAAGGATATATCTAGATACTTTTGAAATCTAGCCCATGGAATAACATATTATTAATTTTAATAATTTGGTCAAATACAAATTACTTTTCAATTCTTAAGAAATTTCGTATATTATTCTCCAACTACTGTGCTGGCCATTTTAAAACCCTATAAACCCGCCATAATTACTACGCATGTGACATTTCTTCACATCGAACAATAAAGAGACAGAAACAAAAAAACAGCAATACATCACTTTGTGATAACACAGTGAAACGTTTAATACGTGTTGACTGTGTCCCGTTCCAGAAGGCATTGTAATTTTGCTGTAACCAAGGTGAATTTAATTATGAACATAAAGAAGATAATATTGTTTATGTGTAAAGAACATATAAATAAAATTCAGCATGCAAAACAATACTTGACTCAGAGCATCAACTGTGTGTTGAAAACGTGTTGGTAGAGAAGCGTTTGTAGTCTGCTCATGCAGGGACAAATGTGCATGCCTCCACCTGGATTCGAACCCGGGACATTTGGGTTACAGGCCCAACACTCTACTTACATAAATATATATATATACATACTTAAAACGACATATGGATTTTTTTACTTCTTTGAATGTCAGGTTGTATGACGTTATAATTCTTTGGAGAAAGGAAACTCATTCGTCAAACAATTACTAAACACCAAATGGCTAGTTCTTTGACACGTAACGAGACAGACGCCGCAGTAAATCTGCTTCATGTTGCCCAATAGTTCTGAGAGTAACAGTTCCCTCGGACCACTCTAAAATGATAATTTATGACATTTCGAAAATGTATGGAAAAACAAATGTAAGTTTTGACATGGATACTCGCTTTCAGTATAGTGTCTGTATCTGATGTGTTGTCTCGTCGCCTTAAATACACCATAGTGACATGGGTATTCCTTCTTGCGTCAAATCTAAAGTCAGGTAAGTCCTTCCTGATGCTCTGTCAAATGTCAGTGACGAGACTAAAAACCATAAATATTCATCCGCAGAACTTTTGAAATCCATATCAATCATCTCATGAGAATAATGGTTATTAGGAAAAGATATCAGTTGTCCTCTACTGGACACTGCGCAATGTGCTGATGGATCATTGGTCGGTAATTAATATGTCGTTAGACGGATTTACACATCTTTATTTTCTATATAGTCTCCATTCATCACACTGGACGTCCGCTGCTTATTTCCATAGAGTCACTGAAATGAAAATGTCAATACAGCTTACAAATATAGCTTAATACGCACAGTAAAGACTCGTTGACGTAACCCAGATAAAACCACACAAACCGATTGCCTATGACAATAACCCCAATCCACTAATCGCAGTGTAACATGTAGAATTGTGCCAATAAGCAGGGAACTCATACAGCGACATTCACAAGGATAACGATGTATTTCACTATACATTGAAACATACCTTGTTTAGTTCAAATACAACTAAATAACACTTTATTTGGTTTCAGAAAAGGGTAGAGAGAGAGAATAATTGAATGGTTGAATCCGACTGTAGGTTATGTAGAAACATTAATATAACCAATAGTTTACATTGCAGGCAGTCTAAAATAGCACAGAGAACCAAAATACTACAGAATAGAGAATTAAAATGAGAGATGATTCATCCAACCAAAGTAGCAATTCACTTGAACGTTTAAACATTATTTTGGCGATTGAGAGATGATTGGGGAATTGACGGTAATTTTTAGAAGCACACAACGTGGAATATAACAAAGTTCCTGTTGCCATACATGTTTGAACTCTGTACGAGCTATAGAGAGGGGCACAGCCACAAACGCAAATTTTCGGCAATTGACTAGCAATGGCGTTCTGAGATAAAGCGAATATAGATATTACTTCTGTTGGCATGATTAAAAATTAATACAACAGGAATACAATACAAATGTAGATCATGATAATAAAAAACTGTAGCCATATAAGGTCTACAACTGTTTGAGACAAAATGAGTTATGGGTCATGTAATTATGTGGTATCTTTTAAAGAATAAGGCAAAACGCTCGAGATTTCATAATACTGATTAGATCAATAGACAATCAAATCTGTTCCCTTGTTGTTGAATATTGCTCCATTCAGCACTTGTAAAGACTCAGTTGACATAGGGTTGTTCTAACAGGGGTCCTCAACGTCCACAAACACAGACGACAGTTTCTCCAGTTGTTCGCCAGTCACAGACGAGAAGACATCCATCCCACTTCTGAAATCCACGTGGCTTACCTAATAACGGACAACAAATTCTGGGATGAATGAACATAATGTGTATTCGGTCATATCAACAATGGATTACACACAATAAAAAAAATGGGAACTTAGAACTGTTGACTAATTCCCAGTTACACACAACTTGTGCTAATAGCACCAGAGGCTAACCCATATAGCCATGTACACAATTTTAACACAAACGTGATAACACTATGAAAAAATTGTCATTGCCAATTCAAATTTGTTTAATCAAGTAAATGATTAAAAAAAAAAAATTGTTTATGTACATGTATGACCTTTCCGTTGTCGTTTTATAATTTTCCTAATATGTAAATTGTGTTGATCGGATGTTGGAAATCGATATACATTCTTACTCTATCAATGAATCTAAATTTAATTTATCAAATAACTCATATCACCTATCCATGCTCTCACGATTTCCGAAACCCCTAGCTATGAAAATAAATTCACATTTGTGGTGTATTTCTAGTTGTAAATTTGAAACCATTAACCAACGTGTTCGTTTTTAGCTCTTCATTGTTAAAAACGAACATCTACAATAACTTGCGTTCAGAAAAAGCTATGTGTTGTTTTGGTTTTCGTACAATAAATGCCTGGAGAAATACACACCTACCGACCAGAACGGATTCTCTAAGAAAAACTGCTCGAATCCTTAACGGGTGATGTAGTGATTGGCGGCTTGTGGATGATATATTGCGGATAATTGTCGAAAACAACCAGGTCGTTTTGTTTTTGGTAACTAGATAACGGCTTGATGTCATACTTCAACTACTAATCAACAGTGTCTAGAATAAAAGACAATAGAGGTGAAGACAATAATCTATCATGCTTGTCCAGAGTAAACTATAGCAGCTCAACAGCTGTACCACTAATTACGTTAAAATGTCATTACTATTTACACATTAGAGTTAATAAATTCTACGAAATCAATAAAAGCGTTTAACAAACGTTGATGATTATCATAGTAGCCTGAAGGAATGCAGGTAATGCTCTCATCAATACATTTCAACATTTACATTGTTTATTTCAAGGCAAGCCTACATGGACAGAGAATGATGAAGCGTACGGCGTTTTATTTTTCCGACAGCTAGAGAAAGACCATTGAAACGATGTGATGTGTTCGAGAGATTGACCCTCTAGAAGGTTTAAGAAGATTGTTATGTTTGGATCTCTCGTTAGTGGGTTACTGAACGACACCCAAATGAGATAATACCATCAATAGCGAACGACAACAATGAAACTTATACATTGCTATTTTAACCCCAAAATTTTGCAACATTTATAAACATGATTACCTTGCTATAATATTTTTTTCTTTCAGTGTTATTCAAAACAGTTTCCTTAAATTGCAAATGTCCTATTTAAATAAAACAGTTTAAATTTAAACACATCTTGACAATTAATGCAAGTCAAACATCCAGTATACATGACATTTACATATTGCGATGACTGCGGTTACTGTTTTAATGAGATGTGTTAGATTTACGGTAAATAATAAACACTAAAGAGGTTGGTCTCTGTTTCATCTCACTGTGTACCGATTAACTATTTGATAGCATATATTTGTATTCTGCCCATTTGATAAGTTGTGTGAATACACTTGTACTGGTGTTAAACAGAATGTTGTTCATTAGCAGTACTTGTGACATTTTGAGGAGGATATATATCTGGCCAAAGAACACAGGTATTTGGATCTCACCTGACTTCAGTGTTACTAATCCGATTAGGATAACTGCGCCCCCGGGAAGTATGAAAATGTGCTGTCTGATTTTGGTTTTCCAGAGGAGATTTTGCTAACAACTCTATGTCTGGGTCAGATGTATACCATCATAGATAATATTTATATACTCCCTTCATCTTAACTTTTCCAATATGACCTTCCTGTAGTGTTTCTAATGATTGATTTCCTTGTTTATTAGTCCATAAATTGATAAAACATTTGAAAATAAAATTTCTTTTCGCCTATAATAATATGCCTCTAATTGTTTTGTTTATTTTCCGGTTTTCCAACCATCCCCTTTTGTACCGACAACATCACTTACTATTGGGTCTATTTGTGAAATACGAGTGATACTAAAGTTAATCATCAGTTCAGAGAATCTAGATAGACCATAAGCATTTATATGTTATACTTTTCTTTGGATTAAGATATGTCAGCGGGCTTTATTAAATTCTAACCTAGCTTTAATGTATTTCTATGTTCCAGGGTTAAACACACCTGTGTGTCTCCGGAGTATTTCCTCAACTGTGTCTACACAGGGCATGTTGTCAGCTTTGTGTCAGTGCTTGGGTTAAGGCTAGTCTTAACTGAACTGCTTTAAACCAGTCACGGGCAATGACATAGTTCTTGTCTAATGTGCTGGAAGAAATATGGAAATGTATGTGTCGTTGAGACCATATAACACACACGTTAATCTGGTATGTGTTCAAATTTTCAACGCAGTGATGATAAGTCATTCTTTGTCTAAAAAACATCGGTCATTTATATATTATCATGTATTTACCCTGCATTTATATGGTCTATATCGTGTAGTTAATATCTCCAGAGTGATCGGTTCTTTTTCTATTAAAATACTGATGGATGTATAATGAAGTTTGTTTAAAATATGAATACATGATTGCTCGAAAACCCGAAATAAATAAACCTTATTAATGACTGTGGTCAGTTTGGTAAATCTTTAGTTCTTATTTCCTGCAATATCTTAAGTAATAATGTCATAGCCAACTAAAATGTTTTACACCCGTTTTCAATGTACATACCCTCAGGCCTTTTCTATTCATCTGATCGGATGTTGCATGTTGAACCAAAGGAATAGATCGTGGGTTTCACATAGGTTCTGTTTTTATTTGTCTCCTATGATTTGGAATGTGGAACGAGATATAGGTAATCTGTATAACACATTTCTTGCTTTATTTGTCTGTTTTAGAATAAATTGGGACCACGCAAGTCATGTTGTCACTGGCCTATGTAGATCTAGCCTATGGCAAGCCGTTTCATCACTTCCACCTTTATTCTACATATGCCGAATTAGTTTTTCTTTTATTTTACTTATGTACAATTCCTTTTCACATATGTGAAATTCTTTTTTACTTATGTTGAAAAGATTTTCACTTATGTGGAAAACAATTTCCACATAAATAGACTTCTTTTCAACATATGTAAAATTCTTCTCAACATATGTGAAATTCTTCTCAACATATGTGAAATTCTTCTCAACATATGTGAAATTCTTTTTCACTTATGTAAAGTTTACATATGTACAAAAGAGTTCCACTAATCAAAAAACTGAGAAATGATTTCTCCCCACCCTATCGTCTTGTGTACACTTTCAATACGAATGCAAAGACGATAGGAATATATTCCACGTACTATGCATGTTTAGCCTCAGCAGGGAACACTCCCAAGTCGAGATAATTTATCAGGAGATGGTACCCTATAGCGAGATTACAACTACAACACAGCAAAGAGCAGACAGTGACCTACATGTATGTTATATATAGGTCATTGAGTGCAGACTGCGTTCACTCGCGTATATTTACGGCTTAAATACAAAACCATATATTCTATTATGAAAAATGCCAATAACGGTGACAAATAAAGAGTGAACGTTATATCAGGCGACGGGTTTATTCTTATATTCTGTACTTTTTATATTGAAGTCTACATCAATTTATTTTCCCGACAAATCAGACGTAGTGATGCTCACTACAGAATCCGTCGCAATTGTATACATTCTAATACGACAAATGCCAATTGCGGTGAAAAATAAAGAGTGAAAATTATATTGGGGGACGGGTTTATTATTATTCCGTATTTTGATTGTAGACTAGGCCTACATCATTTTATTTTCCCGACGAAACAAACGTAGTAATGCAGCGTAATGCTCACTACAGAATCGGTCGCAATTGTAGGCCTATAAAACAAATGTAGTTTCGCTGATTTTTTCTTCGCTAAAAAATAACAAATGCTTTGCGAAACGCAAAGGGTGGATGTGCTTCTGATCAGATTGTACTTATTGAGCAAATGTACTG
>JAQQZZ010129849.1:0-13878 GCA_030265115.1 Mopalia vespertina | reverse complement strand
GCAAGACAAATTACAGCTGTATAAATACACCGGGACTATGCTTTGATGTCATTCAGCTGTACATCAATATCCAATTCTCTTTTTAAAGATACCAGTCACCCAAATCAAACAAACAAACAAACAAATTATAAAGATACTAACAAGTTTAATTTTTTTTAAATGAATAAAGTTGTTAAATTTTATGTTGACCTACATTACAGATTTTTTATGCACCTGGGCTTTTTGTAAAAGTAGATCCTTCGTCACTTCCTGGTAAGACAGTAATGGTGCAGGTTTATCCCACAGTTTCCAGTCTGCGTTAAAAAGCTAGATGGTACTTGATGGTTACAAAATGTCGGAGTGTATGTGGGCTAATTCAAGACAGCTGGGGACAGTGGCAAAAGAGAAGGACAAATATGAGCAAGATCTTTTACAGACATGCAGCTGATGACATGCATCAGAAATCAGGCAATGAAGATGTCAAATTTGAAATATTACTAACGGTAGGCTCTTGAACAACATGAGGAATAAACATGTCCACAAATGTGAGTGTGTTGCTGGCGTTCATGCTGATATTCTCGACACACACCATCCCACTCTTTACTACGCTTAGCGTGTGACCCCACGTCCTCCCTTTCGGGTTACGTGCGTGGTCACTGGTAAGCTTCGACTTTTTAGGACTCGAAAGGTCAACCAGTCGCCTTATTAAGGTCGAGTGACGGCATAGCCATGAGATTGTCACCCAAATATTTTCGCTCGCAGACCGTGTCCACGAAACATGGAATATTATGCAGAGTTCTTGTCTACAGCAGGTTTCTCATGTACACAAGTTCTAAGTTAAGCTTACAATTTATAAAGCAATATGTTAACGAAGGGGGATGATTTTAAAACAGCATTAATGCACAAATAACAATTCGCTTTTTAAAATCATTTTAAATTAAAGTCATTTGTTTATTAAAAGGATATTTTCAATACGATAAAAAATATCTGTAAATTTCATTACCAAGGTAGCATTATTCACAATAGTCTCACGTGAACCAGACTCTTCTCGCGTTTACTTCGACCTCGGCTGAAGAGTCTCATATCAGTACAGGTTATATCTTGCATAAGCAAAATGGTCGTCATATGGCCCGGTTATCACACAGTCGGTTTTTTGATAGGTTAGTTTTTAAAAATAGTTCAAACATTAAATCAAATCACCAAACATGTATTTATTAACAAATAAATTAATTTTGGGGTTTATTTGTTGAAGTTGAACAACATTCAGTCCTTACTGTTGACTATTGCATCTGGGCACGTGTCAACACGGAGCATGTGATACATACAATCAGAAAATAAGTGCAGGGAAAAATAATATAGAGACAGTGCGCACCTCTAAATATCAAATCGGTGTAGATACGGCGATTAGTGATGCTCCGGGGCCAGTAGCTCGAAAGACGATTAGCCGCTAACACCAGATTAAATAGCTAATACCGGATTACAGATCGACCTTCAATATAGCGTGACGTCATCTAATAGAGAATTTTAATACCGCTTCGAGCAACCGGCCCCTGGGGCCAGTTGCTCGAAAGACGATTAGCCGCTAACACCATATTAAATCCCTAATACCGGGTTAAAGATAGACCTTCAACATGGCGTGGCGTAATCGAATAGAGGATTAAATTTAATAGCCTTTCGGGCAACCGGCCCCTGGTGTTTTACAGTCTGGTTTAAGCAGATCTTGGAGTACTAATATAACTGTTCGCTTGGTCTTTTGCCTCTTTGTGGGAGTCGGCATTGATTCGCGGTTGTTTACTATAATTATCTAGGTCACACGTGTTGTCAAGTACGGACTGAATACTTGTCAAATTTAACAAATAAACCTCAAGTTAATTTATTTGTAAATAAATACATAGGTTTTTGGTTCCATTTCATGTTTGAAATATTTTTCAAAATGTATTCATTCGTTCGATGACCTTGACCTTGTCTTCTTTTGTCACCCTGTCAAACCATGACGTCGTATTTTCCAATAAAATCTTTCAGTAATCTTCCACCGGGGAACAAATATTAAATCGCTTGCCTTACGATTCAATTAAAATTCTACCGGACATTTCCGTAGTATAGAGCCGGTCTATATAACATTATGTATATAACAACCCATTTGAGAACGTATCCTTGTCTTTCTGTTTTTTACAGTGATGTTTTACAGTGATGTTGCCAATAAGTAGCACGGCCATAGAAACAACCAATTCATATGACAAGATTCCCTTTTGAAGCTAAAACGTGTACTAATAAGACTAGGAGAAAATCACGCTTTAACAGATCGTACACAAAGATTTTTGTCCAATACAAGTCGCGGAGAGCAACAAAAAATACATTACAAGCTGCCGGAATCGTGGAATGCATCTCCCGGAATCTGGAATAATACCAAATCACGGGGAGAAATAAGCACTGGTTGTACATTACACAGACATTCATACTTTTGGCGGCTTTCCCACCCTGGTGCAAGACACGCGTCATGATGGGGTTTTCTAGTGGGCCTAACTAATTAGTACATGGTCACAGTATCTATACCACACCACTTTGGATATCATGCAGATTGAAAAACAAACAACTCACCTGCCTTGTATAGTAAATGTTTTCCTTTATATTTGAACGCTTGGGATATCTTAGTGATAATAGGTCCACAGCGCAGTTCACACCTCCACTGTTAACTTGGGCTGTTAATTTGATACGGCTCAGCCTGAATAGAGCCAATTTACAATAGAACTGTTTGAGGTCCTACTGACAGTCTTATCGTTGCTCTCTGTCTGTTGGAAACGGGCCACATTGAATGTAAGGAGTTCATATAAAATATATCATAGGTGTTTCGTGGTTTGACAGGAGCTATTTATTTATCTGTGGTGACATTTTGTAGAGTAGCCCTCGAGGCGCTAACATAAATAGACAGACTAACTCACCCTAAACGGTCGCTTCTTAGATCCACTGTAACGATAGATATATGTAATTACGCCGATCGTCATGAAACAACAACAAAACAACCAACAGCAAATGGATCAAGCGGTTAATAGGCGAACCGATCCGGCCAATTTCCTCCACAACTAGCACTTAAACATTTAAGAAAACGCCTCTTTAGTTCAAATTGAATAATGTTTACGTGGCCACAATCGTATGACTGTTTTCCTCATCCGTAAAGTAATTAAACAGAAATAAGCCAGTAATATCATTTAAACAATGTTGATGAAAGCATAGTGTCTGGCTTAATGAACAGGACATAAACAGTATATTACAAAATTCATGAAAAATATCCATTTAAGATTGATACCCATCAGGTCAAATTAGCAAATGCTTGTTTGATTTGAGTTTAACGCCATGTTTAAGCTCATTTCAATCATATCATGGCGTGTCAGCCCATCGTATGAAGGAAATCATTATACACGTCACTGGCAACAAAGAAAGACAATACAGGCCAATCAAAAGACCCAATTCAAAGACAATACAGGCCAATCAGAAACCCAATTCAAAGACAATACAAGTTCAGAAGTCCCAATTCAAAGACAATACAGGCCAATCAGAAGACTCAATTCAAAGACAATACAGGCCAATCAGAATACCTAATTCAAAGACAATAGAGACCAATCAGAAGACCAAAGTCAAAGACAATACAGACCAATCAGAAGACCCAATTCAAAGACAATACAGGCCAATCAGAAAACCCAATTCAAAGACAATACAGACCAATCAGAATACCTAATTCAAAGATAATACAGGCCAATCAGAAGACCCAATTCAAAGACAATTCAGACCAATCAGAAGACTCAATTCAAAGACAATACAGGCCAATCAGAAGACCTAATTCAAAGACAATACAGGCCAATCAGAAGACTCAATTCAAAGACAATACAGGCCAATCAGAAGACTCAATTCAAACACAATACAGGCCAATCAGACGACTCAATTCAAAGACAATACAGGCCAATCAGAAGACTCAATTCAAAGACAATACACTGGAAATCAGACGACCCAATTCAAAGACAATACAGGCCAATCAGAAGACTCAATTCAAAGACATTACAGGCGCCAATCAGAAGACCCAATTCAAAGACAATACAGACCAATCATAGGACCCAATTCAAAGACAATACAGGCCAATCAGAAGACCCAATTCAAAGACATTACAGAAAAATCAGTTTCGTGTTTCTCTTTATTAAAATGTAACACTGCGAAAACTAGATCATAAAGAAAACTGGCCTTTGGCGATTGGACCGGATAAGTTGAATACTGCCCTCGACTAGTGGACTTAAATGTGATATTCGAAACGCGTGTAGGGTGAATCGACTACAATTCTACTCCATTGGAATGGACAATATAAGCGTGTTTGAGGAATGTACCGACCGAGGAGTACGACAACACAAATGACTGCTTGACCAGTAACCTAAATGATGTATCTGAGGAACCTAGTGAGCAAATTATCACAAACAGTGTACTCAGCAGCTTTCTTCAGGAGTAAACACAAAGACGTGGACGGGTGAGTGTACTTGACGAGGTTCTATAATGATCGGTCCCCACTATCACGATTCACGGCACGATTGAAATCGTCGTCTTAATCGTGGAATAATCGTGTTGATCCCATCATATATTATCAGATCTTGAGGGAAGTCGTGGCAATTGTGTTGATCGTACGAAAGTTTTGGATGGTTAACGGTGGGAACCTAGCATAAACAATATGTACGACGTGTATCCGAGGAACGTTCTTTGTGAATTGACATAGTGAGTGTACTTGAAGATCATACTTTTTAATAGTCAATTACTATAGTAATGGGTGAACTAACGCATTGAGTGTATTGGAAGACACTACTTGACAAATGACCATAGTGAGAGAACAGGGACAGATCACTGTCACTGAACCTAAACACTGCTCTGAGAGATTCCTTGGACAGACAAGATGTGTCTGAATGGGAGTGATAGTTTCGATGCTGAGGACAATGTCTTAAGGTAATTATGGGTTTTCAAGGTAAACCAAATAATGTTATTACTGAGGAAAGATGGTCCAAACCAGTTTGATGTATTTTCTTTTTTCGATGCGTTATGATGGAATGAATGTTACGATAGTCGTATTTCAAGTTCTGAGCTTCGCAATGAAAGTGTTTCTTATGTGGGCAGCGTGTTAAAAACGATTATGGCTGATATTAATACTAGCTCTGCATGTATGATAATCAAAATGCTCAGTCTTATCCCAGCTACCATTCTCAAGACATGGCGGCAAAAACAAGTATTTTGTCATCTATGCACGTAGGCCTACATGTAAATTATTAGAGGTGTACAGTTGGCCTATATTTATAACAACACACACAGCGAGCTAAATTGTTATAAAAGTCACCCGCTGGTCCATTAACTTTTGTGATAATTTAATACAACTCTGACTTCACGATGACCTGGCACTGGCATGCTAGAGTAATTAAATAATTACTATTGGCATATACCATGTCAAACTGTTTTGTGCTGATTTCAAACCGTACAAGTTATCCGGATGTCTACAGCTTAAGTGGTATAAAAACAGTGTTTGTGGATGGTCCATTTAACACACCTTGGATACACAGCAAGTATGTAGCATCACAGGACGTATGGCAACGATCAATATTAGTGTACACTTCTGTTGCCTGATCGGAAAACCCTCCAAGTACTGCTAAGAATGACATCAACGGTTTAGGATTGTTGCAGAGGGGTGACGTCTTCAGATCCACAATGCAGCATAATCATTTGAAACACGGGAGATCACTCCTGCTAAATAAAACCAACATTGTTATGACCGGAGTTTCTAGGATACTGATGGAATAACAATGGCAGACGACATTTGAAAGGGGCAAACAATCTCCCTTGCGACAATGGTGTAGGTGATTTCGAGAAAGCCTTGTTGTCACGACAATACTACAGTACATACACCAGTAATTACCGAGGTTACTATTAATCAACGTGGATTTGAAATTATTCAACAACCGCGTTCCACATTCGTTCTTATGAGGAAGATCTTTAAAACGACCAAGACAAGGCCCTCTTTATAATGGTATAGACGTCAATCATTATAGATAATACATATGTTTGTCATATCGCACGACGATTACCTTGAGAAAGATAATAATTCAATGACTACTATTAGTTTTATTGACAGTTTTCATTTTTTCCGCATGGAGTTGTAAAGAGATATAACTTTTTTTTTTAATTTTACAACTGTAAATATAACGCAGAACGAGTTATTTTGAAAATCATCAGAGGTTCCAATGGGGAGCTTCGCCCATGAACGCTTTAATGTTGACATTAAACTTTTTTGAAATGTTGTATCTAAAAAACTCATCTTTATATACATTGAAGGTTTGTGTCCAATATATTATACTCATTATATTGAATACGGTAAACCCCGTTGCATATGACACTGACCTGGCCATACTACATCAACAATGACATGTTTTTATTCAAATTACCTGGCCAGCTTAGGATAACTGATACAATCGTAGGCGGTAAACAAGAATGAATAGAGATAAGACCTTTGTGAGGATGTTTACTGTTTTAAAACGACATGCATGGTGTTACTCAGATGCACGCATTGTCAGAGCACTTGCTGTGAACTTATTTCGATATTTGCTGGGCAAAAGGGTACCAGCAGATACTGCTGTAAATTGACACTTACGGTATGAATGTATATTTACATCCTAATCAGCAGTTGGGCAATACTACTGCATATTGAACTGTGAATACAGTTAATCCAAGGGCTGTTCCCGGTAAGCACACAGATGTTTGTATGCACGCGCTCTGATCCATTATTCACAGATATTTTTACTGTAATTTATAGAGTACAGATTAGTAAACATAGAAATATTTTGTTTTGATCAAAATGTATGCAATAGGTTATTCAAATGGCGCATAAAACTACACAGACTTAAGAAGCCGTTGTAGAACAACTTGGATCGTGTGTTTAGTAGCAGGCAGAAAGAATAAAGCAAACAAATATTATAATAGGGATTAAAAAAACACCGAAATGAAATTCATGGCCGGCCACTATATTTCGGTACCATTTTATCCGCATAACTGTTCAGACACCACATACCTGCGTTACATAACTTCGCTCATATACACTATTTAAACTTTCAATTTCTGAAATGTGAAACTACTAGCTCCGTTCTCATACTAGTTTAATTACACACATGTGTAGTTTAACAAGACATTGTCGTATATTTACAGCAAAATTTTGAATTGTATTGCTCTTTATAGTGTGTAATCATTGTGAGATGAATTCTGGTGTGACAAGTTTCCCTCATCTTTAGAGTAGATCTTCTAACATTTCTAACACAATATACATATGGTCAGAAAAAGGATCTCAAAGCTCGCCGTTTTACAAATCAATTAATGCCTTCAGAGGTCCTGTCAACAAAAGTTCTTAAATGTAATAAAATAACAGTGAACTAAGAATAATATAACCTATATAAAAGTGGTCATTGTTTGATAATGTAAATTTACATAACGTGTTTATGTTTGATTAATAACACAATTTTATATCTCCCGGAGACATAGTGCAGAGTGTTTTTTTTTTTGCTTCAAAGACGAGCGTGGGATGATGTCGCGCCTAAACTCCCCCAATATTGTCGGCCTGCGGGGACATGGTCGTCGGGGTCTTTTCGACAGCTATTTGACTCGCACAACCTCACTTCGCTTTCATGTTCGGGTTCACACACCACGTGGCCATGTTGACGAAGTATATAGTTGGACAAGTATGCGATTATCTTTTCATCATTTTCTCCCTGCATGGTCACCCTTTTGCTCAGAAGGGTGACTTTTTTGGATTCGTTTTCACAAACCCGGCCTAGGTATGTTCACTACACTTAGCACCGTCAAAATCTTCCAAACGAATGCGCTTTAATTTGGGTGTCCTCGTATGATCCATACAACACAATACGATACATTTTTTCGGCAGAAGAAAAACTACCAGATTGCAGTTTTGGAGTTTATTTCTTATAATATAATTACTATAACATGACATAAACTAAACTGATCTAAGTATAAATTTAATAATTGTATGTGATTAGCTTTTTGAAACAGATAGATTGTGTGCAGTCAGATATTCGTAGGGCAATTATTTTATTGATCACTGGAGTTATATATCAACATATGCTAAGAAACAAACCCACAAAAACTAATTCAGCTGTGATAAGCTCCAGATATAGTTAATAGATTGTTTATAACCCTTTATTATATATGCTGACTGGAAAACCTCAATTAAAGACTCAAAGTTTGTTATACGTTTGAATGTTTAACATTTAAACAAATGAAGATGCTTTTGTCTTTTATGGGCCCAGCAAGACTTCTCGAACGTACATGTAGTAACGGCCGATGGTTTGTATGTTTGTTTTCAAGTTATTGGACACTCCGTATGGCCTTCGAAACTGCGCGTAAATGGAAACAAATGAGGAAAAAGGTTTTTAAACAGAATTACCATTTATAAGTTAACTTTTGGGCAAGGGTTTTTTTATCTCTCTTTTCACAGAATGTTGAGTGCCCATAAAGCAGAAAAAGATGTTTTCAATGGGGAGTTCTATCCGAAAAGGGAACATATATATATTGAGAAAGTTATATTTTAAGGCAGACATGTAATTTCTCCGCTTTTTTTGTCGTGCATCAATCTTTGACGAGTGCTGTAAGCAATAAGCTTGCTATATCATAATCTATACTCATATAAAATAAAGAATGCCATTTCATAAGTAACCAATCCATAGAACGAATCTTTCATATTTCTCTGTTAATGCCGCTGTTAATGCCGAAAACGGGAATTTTCTGTTTTATTTTTTTTTGGTTAAAAAAGTACATTTGTGTTGCTCTTTTTGTTCCCTCGATGTCTATTTATATTAAAAAACATTATTTGGGATATAACAAGCTCTCTGAGCTTTATTCCCGCCCGACAATCACGTTATCTTGTGTATCGCTGGGCTTCTTGTTCCTGATCTCTGTATCCACTAAGAAAGGATAAGCAATAATATTATAACTGTTATTTCTATTATATCTGTAGTTATCAACACTTAGAAATTATTTTTCTTTGATCTGTCGGTCGAAAATGGAAGCTCAGTAATGCTATGGTCCTGTATTAAATTGTGCTTAAATTAAATTTTAAATTTCATAGATATTATGTACATTCTCATGGGTGAATAAATCAAATAAAAAATCAATCAAATCATAAACGACCAGTTTACTGAAATAACCACTTTCACCGATAAAATCGCACGCCGCATTTGAGTATAGAGTTACACGTGGCGTAATTATATTTTTTGATACCTTACTATCGTTGTAAAGACATCTTGTGGTGAAATCAAGGTGTTGACACCGTTAACCTATAGTAAATGTTCCCCATTTCTGAGGAGTTTGGGCTAGTCAATTGATCCCTAGTTGAAGTTTCCCTAGTTGGACAAGTTATGCGAAGAAAGCATAACCTTTGAGTGTCAGTTCTGACCTGTTTGGCAAAATAAATGTTGCCCCAGTTTTGACCATTTTTGGATTGGTAAACGTAAATTCAGGTCTGATGATCTTGACCTAGTAAACGTGCTCCAGTTTTGGAGAATTCTGCACTTTAAACATGTCCCTTTTTTGTCCAGATTGACCTAATAAACGTGTCCCAGCTATGACGATGTCGTCAAATTACAAAATTCGATGTACTGACGTGCTCCAAGCTCCGACAGATTTGGCCAAATAAATGTGTTACAACAAATCAAACAAATAAGTTATATTAAGAGGCAATAGTTGCCAGAACTCTGAGGTTTTTCCTGGTAAATCTGTCCCAGTTATGTGGAGGTTGACCTACACAGATCTGCTGATTTTGAAAACAAGCCCATAGTTCCGACCTGGTAAATGTGCTCTCTCAAGTCTGACGAGTTCGGCCAAGTGAACCAGGTCCCAGTTCAGACCAATTCGGTTAACTAACCTCGTACCTATTTTTGACGAATCTTAAAGAGCATGTTACCGTGCGTGATCTGATGCAAATTTCAAAGTAACTGCATCCAAATTCGGTCGTGTTTGGCACAGTAAAGGTGTCCCGTTTCGGAGGAATTTGACCTAGAACACGGACCATATTGAAATTGGGCAAGTAAAGGAGCTAACAAGGCTGACTATTTGGCTTGATAAACATGGTGTCTCAGTTCTGAGGACTAGGGCCATTTTGTAGCCATCAAGTACCATCTAGCTTTTCAACTTTGGTATAAACCAGCGCCATTTATGGGTTTCTAGGAAGTCAAAACGACGCCTTTACAAAAAAAAAACAACAGGTGCATAACAATTTGAAAATGTGTAATGTAGGTCAACATTAAATTGAACAGTTTTATTCATTCAGAATGATTAAACTTTTTAGTATCTTTATAACTTGTTTGTTTGTTTGATTGGAATGACTCTGGTGTCTTTAAAAAGCGAATTGAATTGATCTACAGCTGATTGACATCATAGAATAGTCCCTGTATGTATAAAGCTATAAGTTGTCTAGCTACGAACGCGCAATTTATGCCGTTTTAGCGGATATGACTACATTCAAAATGGTCCTGGTTTATGACCAAGCGAGCTGTATGTAAGTCATGGCGGTAAACCGGCTTCCAATTTTAATCAAATGGGGTAAGTATCCTAAATTCTGAGGTGTTTGACTTAGTAAATGTCTCCTACGTTCAGTCCAGTTTGGCCGAGCAACTGTCCTCAGTTGTAAGGATTTCGACATAAAAATGTTCCCCGAATTCCGATCAATTTGGCTCAGTAAACTAGTGTTCAGTTCGGATGTGTTAAACACAACAAACGTACGTGTGCCTAAGGTTCTAAAGAGTTTGGTGAAAAGAAACCGAAAATCACCCTATCATTAACACTGTTGCTGTGCGGATTGAAAGGTCAACTATTTTGCAAGGTTAGGAAACGATTCGACATGAGCACCATCACGGCATTGGATTACAGTATTGCTGGCAAAGCTGTCATCTGCTTTCTCAAACAGATTGGTGTTTATGGTCAAATTTAACTTTCAAAAGAGTGTCAATCTATAACATATAGCTAACGCAGTAAAACTAAATATAGATTTAAATTGTTTGGTCTCAAAACGAAATGTTTAAATCGTTCATGACATATATTCATTTTTAACAATTTAGTGTGTTTCTTTTCAGTTCTAGTAAATGTTTTCTTCGATTAATAATGCTAGGGGATCGACGGATTAGAAAACTGCTTAAATAAAAAAAGTATAAGGTATAAACAAATACATTGTCGTAGAAGTCACGGCAGCGCGAAGTTGAAATAGGACTGAATTCAGCATAAAACAGAAATCAATAAATCGATTATTTCGACTTCGATTTCATACAAGCAGTAAAAGTATTTGTAGAAAATTAAATTTCCAATCTCATGTTTTCCACGAATGTGTGCATAGCAAAACAGAAACGAACAAAATAACAATGAATTTAAAGCGATAATGTACAGCATTGTGTCAATGTTGTATAACAAGCGTGTCTAATAAATCATTTTGGAATTTACAACTTACCTTAATACGTTTATATTAGAAGATCAATTAACGTACTCTATCCAATGAGAACCGGAAAACATACAGGTAAGGCCTGGAGATGTGTGATATATGTATTTATCCTATAAATGATTAAATTTCAATGCAATACAGCCATGTGATATTTGCTTCATATCTCCACGCGTGGGATACAGCTTTCGCACGCTCTGATTTGTCAGTTTATTTTCATTCATACAATTTAACCAATGAATTGCTACATCCTACATGGGCTCTTTAATTTTACAACTTGCAAATGACGTCTGCACAGTTCCAAAACAACCACGGCCGACCTACAGGGTGGCGGCCTCAGCTCATATTAGTTATACAAATGAACCTTAAGTATCCGCCGACATTTTCGTGTAATAGAATCATCATCTAATTTATAACAGGGGATTTAAAACATTTCTTGCTTGCCACCTGTCTTTCGATCCATTCAAACTTTCGCGATCATCTCCTAAAAGAGTGTAACGCTCGTCACGACACAGTTCGTTGTGATTGGAAGTGTTAAAATGTCTTTATAATGCAATCTTCATGGGTCAAAACTAATTGCTAGATATTTACTCGACCTTAAAGTAATCTTTTTGTTCTTTATTTTTAGTATCATATCTCAGTTAAATAAATATTGGATTTCAACCGGCACTGTTAAGCGGGTGCTTTTTACTCTGATGGATGCTTTACATTGGCCCAGATGTGTGTATATTAATGCGCGCTTCTCGATTCGCTCTCTAAAGTGAAGCGAAAATACTGCATTGATTTCCGATTCAAATTGCTTTTAAAAAATCGGGTAGTGATTTGCATTTATTCTTCGCTTTCGGGTCACTCATTTGAGGTCCTCTATTGACTAGTTTAGGGGATCTATATATAAACCTTTGATAGGGATGAAATCTTAAAGTGTTAAGTTTTCTTACCAATATTGTATTCACGGGTTCATTAATAGTAGGCCTAATAGGAATTCGCTTCTGGTGAATGGTAATCGTAAAGAGGCAACCAAATAATTATTGACACGATGGTTATTGAAGTGATGTATAAATTGACTGCATTTCCTGTGTTAATAAACACACAATTCACCTTGGACGTTCGGTACATTTATTTGCTTTTTTTAATAGTTATTAATAACTGCCATACATGTGGTAGAAAATCATTAATGTGTGAACGATTTAACCTGAGTTTGGGTTTGTTTCTCCGGGAATACGTGCTATAATCTATAGCCATTGAACTATCAAAGTCAACAAGCTCATAAAGAACGTATTCGCATAGAAAGACATTCTCGTTGGTCATTGTCATGTGTCAAACAAAGCATATGGTTGAGTTAATTCAAGCGAATTAAACTATAAATCTTAACTTTGTATCCACACTTTTTTTTATAAATGACCGGTTATACATTGGGGAGTTCATATAATAAATACAGTTTGATTGTGCCACTGTATAACTTTCTGCTGACTTTCTAATCGGAAAAAAATAAACTGTTAAGTTTATGCGCTCCTCTAGTTTGTCGTCAATAATAATGTCAGTATGGTGTATATATAAGTAGACAGCTGATCCTACAACACACCCTAGCCCAGGACCGATAACTGTATATATGTTTCCATAAGACCCTGGCAAAATATATAGGAATTTGGAAATCCTATAGGATAATTATAAAATCTATCGGATTTTTTTTATAAGGGCAATGTTATTGCACAATGTTATATTTTATCTGGAACAGTAAATTAAAGAGTGAGTTCCAACAAGAGTCTCTAGTGGAGATGAGAGGGAAAACGTCCCGGATTAGCTATACGACTAGGCCCTTCACTTCAACATTAATTCTTTCAACGAATCTTGAGGTTGACTATGTGCTAAAACATGACACTTGGCAAGCGGCTTCTCCATTTATTTGCAAACGTATTGGGTGCTGCCTTTTGACCCTAAGAATAATAATGGACGAAGCACAATCGTATTATAAGTAAGATACACGTTAGTACACGTCAACGCCAATCGCATCAATCCCAGGATCAGGTTAAACAAACGCAAAAAAGTTGATCATTTTTGGTTTATCAACCACTACCAGCGAACCCCTTTTAAATAGATGGTAGGAGTGTGTCTTCTCGTTATGACACATACATGTAATTATATACTGTGTGCCAGTAGATTTGTCTTCTCGTTATGACACATACATGTAATTATATACTGTGTGCCAGTAGATTTGTCTTCTCGTTATGACACATACATGTAATTATATACTGTGTGCCAGTAGATTTGTCTTCTCGTTATGACACATACATGTAATTATATACTGTGTGCCAGTAGATTTGTCTTCTCGTTATGACACATACATGTAATTATATACTGTGTGCCAGTAGATTTGTCTTCTCGTTATGACACATACA
>JAQQZZ010129838.1:0-13878 GCA_030265115.1 Mopalia vespertina | reverse complement strand
AATCAGCAAACCAGGGGAAAATGCAAATGTTAGGTTACCTGACAAAATTTTAGAGGACCGATTTTTAGGTTATGCTGGAAAATATAACAGCACAGGCCTGCATCTACCCTATTGTTTAACATCACATCATTTTTAGACATATAGAAGTAAACAGGGTTTGAATATTTGTCGATGGGTGCCGACAAGTTTGACCAAAACTATTCACCTCTGTGGCGCCTGCTATATATATGTCATTAGGTACTACACAAAATGTTAAGCTAGTAATAGCAGAAATCAGTCCATCAAAGATAAGTTTGTCTTCAAAATCTATTACGTCTTTTTTTTAGGAGAAAAAAATTCGCAACAATTCTGATTTTCTTGAGAGAAAAAAGCTGATTAATGTAACTCACGAGTTTATATTAGAGCATTCAGTCATGGTAAATAATGACCACAGGAGGTTATTATGTAGTCTCACACACATTGTCATTCATGGATGTCATCAGTTGTCAATTTAACTGCATGAAGTTTTGCTGGGGACTATACCCAGTTAGATTCTTATTACATTGGGGTTTGTTCTCTGTATTCAATTGACCAAAGTATATCCTTTCAATTTTCTGGATGTGGTTTTGTGTAGTAGTATATTGATAATGTTTTTCTTCATCATTTCCATCTAGGTAATATTATTATAGGTACATTATCATATATAATGCCACATATTTAACGCCACACTTTATGGATCATGGTTGAAGTCGTGCAATAAACACGTAATTGGATTTAGTTTATTCAGTACAGAAGGATTTCTTGAGGATGAACATAATCGTTTAATTCATTGGGAAGAGGAAGGCTCCTAAATTAAAATGATGAAAAATTCTCAACTGTTGACACTGCAACTGTAAAATGGTAACTAACAGGAAGAAACTTATTAAATATCCGTATATGCATACTACAATACACAATAAAATATCTGTATTTGCATAATACAATACACAATAAAATCCAATTCAAGTCAACTGTTAATTCCGTGAGGCCAATGGCTCATTTTACACATTCAGTAATCTTTTAATTCTACAGATCAAATTCAACCATTGTCTTTATGGAACAGATTAGCCAATCCAATGAATACTTTTCCCTTACAGCCTAACAATAAATACACAAAGAAAGGGCTCCAGCTGAGAAGTAGTTTGGGATTAAGATAAAGCAGTTGGGAGGGTAGGGGTGAATACTGGGCATGGTCAAGCCTGGCTCCTTCAGATTAACAGCCACAATGTCAGCACTATGGGGTGCACCCAATACTTTTATTGGGCAACCAGTGTTTATAACATATCCCAGTGAGAGGTCAGTTTAGGGAATATCTTGGTAAAGAATTGTTAAGAAGTTTGGGGCACTAGTGAGCTGACCTCAGTCCTGACATACTAGAACCCACCACCCAGAGGGCTGCCCTAATCCCCCATGACAGCCCAATACCCACCCAGTCCCCTAAAAGAGCCTGCCAAGCCAAATCTTGGGGGCAGAACTTGTAAAGAAAACAGCTGAGTAGTTGTCAGAAGGACATGCAGCAGTGAGAGTGGATATACCTGGACAGTTACCTAACATAGAACCTAAGGCTTGTCATTCAGTCAGAGCTTTCATATAGGCTTACACACAGTGCAGCTTCTTAAGTGTTGTGACAGTATGAGCTGACAAAATGAATTGGAAATTTCCATGTTTCTAGCTTATACAGTTCTTACTTCTTATGGAGTTGTGATTATTACTAAGGAAGTATTAGTCTTGGAAGTGCTTTTTTCTTCTAATTAGTTGTGATTTTACGAGCTAGATTTAATAGCTATCTGAGGAATCAGTATGTTTCCATAGTAGTAATCTGTGTACATAATGTAGCTTTAAACAAACCCTTCTAGATTGAGTTAGAATCAAATGTAGACAAGTGGAAATTCTCTCTGTGGAATGGCTGTTTTATCAAACAGAGGGCCACCCCAGTCTCCTGGACATTACCAAACTAGACCTGTATATCAGAGTGGTAAGTTTACCCTATGATAATTACTTACGATCAAAGGGATATTTCTGAAAGTTTTCTAATTTTGTGTTATAGAACAATCATAAAGTCTGCATACAGAAAATTTATATGTATGCTAACACACCTTGGAGTCACCTTGTCCAACTTTGGGGCAAGCTGTTTTTACATTTACGTGACAGAATTAGGGAAAAGTTCGTAGTTTTGTCTGATACCATATCTTATATAATAACCTATTCATTATAAACTATTCGTATTTTGCTCTTGACATTGTTGGTGGATGGAGGGTGTTTCCTGTTGCCTTCAATTGTGGCCTTAGAGCTATGGGGCAACAGAGAGCAACCGATCTGTTACCTCTTTGTACCTTATGATTGTTCCCACGTACCATCCTTAGTTGGGGCAACAGAGCAGCCCATCAGTTGCCTCTTTGTACCTTGTGATTGCTCCCACGTACCATCCTTAGTTGGGGCCACAGAGAGCAGCCGATCAGTTGCCTCTTTGTACCTTGTGATTGCTCCCACGTACCATCCTTAGTTGGGGCCACAGAGAGCAGCCGACCTGTTACCTCTTTGTACCTTATGATTGCTCCCACGTACCATCCTTAGTTGAGGGCCACAGAGAGCAGCCCATCAGTTGCCTCTTTATACCTTGTGATTGCTCCCACGTACCATCCTTAGTTTGGGCCAACAGAGAGCAGCCCATCAGTTGCCTCTTTGTTTTGTGCCTTGTTATTGCTCCCAGATTATTCACGATCTTGTAGATGAAGATGCCTGTAGTTTGTGGATATGATCCAGGATAAGCATTTGTGGGACTGTATTTATAGAAACTGTTGCATGATGATAAGCATTTGTGGGACAGTATTTATAGAAACTGTTGCATGATGATAAGCATTTGTGGGACAATATTTATAGAAACTGTTGCATGGTGATTATTTCATAAATTATCAAAAATAGAAATGTGTAACCTCCAAAGAAACACAACTGAACTGTGTTAAAAAAGGATTTCCAATTCTGTTGTTCTTAAACAAATTCTGAAGATTTGTGGAACCTCTCTTACCATTCTATAATCCCACCAGTTATTTTTAACTTGATATGCAATATGAAGAAATCCCTGTGACCTGGATATAATACTCCACTATCCCTGTGACCTGGATATAATACTCCACTATCCCTGTGACCTGGATATAATACTCCAATATCCAAACATCCCTGTGACCTGGATATAATACTCCACTATCCCTGTGACCTGGATATAATACTCCAATAACTAAACTGGCAGGCCCTCTGGCTAAGAGCAGATTCATCAAAATCAGTAGCAAAATGTAAATTTAGATGAAGACTGCAAACAATTTGGGAAACCTATGAATCGGTCCTCCTAAAATAAGTTTGCTTAACCATGGGGAGACCCTGTTCAGTCTGTTCTCCCCAACAGCACAGGCCTGTTATGGGGTTGGCCTAGCATCAATTATTGTTGGAATACACCACCTTCATATAAGTGAAATACCCTTAACCAAAGCGTAAAACAGCAATCAATCAACCAAACTGGCTGATGTTTTAGAAGGTTGAACCAAATGAAATCAGTCTAGTAACCCACCAGGTATATAAAATGTCTTGATCTATCAGGACTATTTGGATTATCTTGCAAAGAGATACATGTAGTCCTAGGTATTTTTTTTGGTTCATAATTAAACTCAACAATTGCAGTATAAAGGTGTAAAATTTGGAACTTCTGTATGACCAACACTTCTCATAACCAGAACTTCTGTATGACCAATACTTCTCATAACCACAACTTATATCAGCTACAGGTCGTTTTGAAGAAAGAAAAAAAAAAGGTTTATATATAAAAGGGAGATAAAAAAAGGTTTATATATAAAAGTGAGATAAAAAAAAGGATAAACTGGGGACTTTCCACTCCATAAGATACTTATTCATGTACACCAAAGTCCTAAACAAAAGATTATCCACAATTTTATTTTTTCTTACATATGTTATAGCGTGAATATTAGTTTCTTTTCTTACAATTTCTGTCATAATAAGAATTGTCACTTAGTTCAGTCATAGGGGATTAGTACTCCTGTCAAATTAATGAAGGTGTTAAAACTAATTAGTGGGCAGGTCACATTGACACCTGACTGACTGCAATCAAAGATTTGCCATTATAAAACAATAGGATGTCCAGGTAAATGGTACCCATAGAATGACAAGCCGTTGACAGGCCTCATAGTGACATGTCACACAAACACTGTTTAAACTATAACAACACTGTGAGCAATGCCACATCTGACAGTCAATAAATACCAGCATTTGCTCTTCATTTAAGTCAGTCATCTTCCAATCTGTTCAGGACTAACACATACCAAGGATCTAATCATTGGCATTGCTTTTACACATAGTCTATGATAGTTGTACATGCTAAGAATATAACCTCTTAAAATGCATTCAAGGTTTGTCTTCTCAATTGTTTTTGCTATGAATTTTAATTTTCAATTTGAAAAAGAGTGTCAGAAATTGAATGTGTAATTATTGTCAAGTTGCATCTTCAGTTAGACAGGCTTTTGGGATGTATCTTGTATTGCTAAATGATTACCTTGTTTAAGTTTGTAACTAAAATGTAATTATCTTATGTTTCCAGACTGGTTGGTATGCAACATGGCCGACAGCAGTCCTGCCAACATGTCCGATAGTATAATACCAGATGAAATGCTTGAAGTCTTACAAACAGAAATGGTAAGTCCTATTTCAGTTAGCAGTCCCATTTTAACCAAGAAATATATTCTTACAATTGGAAAAAAAGTTTGAAAATTTGTATGCATCATGTTTTTATATAGGGTGTATGTGTTTGTATACACATAACTAAACACCAAACATTGGAGAATAACAACCTCTTTTGTCTTTTTTGCATATTCCAGTAATTTACATTATCTAGTCCGATAACCAATATTAATCCAGTGTTATATTCTATTGGCAGGATAGCATAAAAGCAGATCAGCAAGCTTTGAAGGATGAGATCAACGACATAAAAGCTCAATTTTTTAACCTTATCAACTCCTGCGCCTTTGAGGATTCTAACCTTTCATTACCAGCCAGTTTCGTTGGACCGGAGATGGTGTGTACTTCTCCACAACAAATGAGAGCACGAGCAGCCACACCTGGGAAAGATTCAAGCCCAAAACCCAACCCAGTGAAGGGAGGCTGTAGTTATGGCGACAAACTGATCCAGATGATGCTGGATATGCCCAGTACTTATCTTGATGACACAGATATATCTGAGTCGCCTCCTAAACAGAGTCAGTGTCACTTGAGAAAGGACACTGAGGGTGGAGATGATAATGTTGATTCTGTGCAGTGTAACACATCAAGACAATCCAATGTTAATAAGGATGTTCTCAGTTTAGGTACAGACACATATAAACCTTTAGAGCCAATCAAACTTAACTTTGACAGCTGCCAGGAAAATGATGAAAGTTGTGATAAAAAGTTATCCCGAGTTCATTCTGATGTAGACATCTTAAACTATGGCGAAGAGAGGCCTATGTATGACTCTGTGCGCTTCAATCCAGCCTCTGTGCTTAATAGTACATCTATTTGTGTGTTTGATGACTCGAAATCAATGGTCAGTTCCGCTGCTGGAGATATTCATTCACCAGAGGCTTATGTATCAAGATTGTCTTCAGGTTGTGCTCCACCTTTAATAAATCCAGCTCTCATAAATCCAGCTTGTGTGTTGAACTGTACAAGGGGCAGTGTGAATCAAACTCGTGATAGTTCTGCACCGTTTATTAACCCCGCTCATGTGCTAGATGGCTCCTCTGTTCATGAACACCCCTCATCACTGATTAACAGTGCTCCAGCAAACTCTCAACCATCTACTTCATTACAAGTTGTTTTTGAAGAAAGTGATTCCTTCCCAAATGATGTGTCAAATGACTCTCCTAAGATGGAGAGATTCTTAGTTGGTTGTTCCTCAGTTGAAGTTCATCCTACCACAACAGCAGTGGCCCGTTCTCTAGCTGAACCTCCCTCTATGATCAGTGATACATCGGACACATGTGAACAATCAATGCCAGCAACACCTACCCCTGTGATAAAACAGCCAAAGCACTTTCGTTCCGATTCACTATCAAGACAAGTTAATGTGAACAAATGGAGATCTAGCATCACTGCCTGCACTTTGAACATTACTCCTGCTGTGAACACATCTCATGCTGTTCATTCTACTCCAGCAGTCTTAAATCTCAGAAGCAGTGAACATTTCCTCAATCCAACATGTAGTGCGATTGTGGACTACTCGGTGTCCTCTTCAGAATCTGACCCTAGTGACTCCAGTGTAAGCCAAGGTCCAAGACCAGGGGATTTATCTGACCTACAACCACTTTTGGATCGCAAACAGGAAATGCTGTCCCGTCAGAAATACTATTCTGATTTTACAATAGACCGACAGCGAAAAATCAACAAAATGAGGAAAGGGTTGAATATAACTCCCTGTGTAGAGAATGACTGCTCTACCCAGGATGATGTTCCAAATGACACAATGTGTAGATTTGTAGAAGGAGCTGAGGATCAGCCTCATCAGGTGTGTCTGATTGGTCCTCCTTACAACAGATCCAGTTCATTGGGGAGCAGTTCTTCAGGGGGCAGCAGCACTCTCCAGAAAACTGCTGTGTCCATCAGCCGAAATTCAAACTCTCCTTCTCCCCGTCAAGCTCACTCAACAGGAAGAGTGTTGAAATCCACTGAAAACACACGCCATCTCACCCCTGTGAATGTTTCAGAAGGTCGACAAAGAAGACCTAGCAGCACCTCATCTGGCAACTCCACATCACCTTCCAGCAGTGCTTATGCATGGAGCTTAAAGAGTTCATCAAGAGAAGATAACCAAGAAAGTTCTCATCATAGACTCAAGAAAAGTAGGGGAGATAAGAGAACCAGAAGCTCTAAGAGAAGATCATCTGTTCAGAGCAGAGAAGAAAAGCATACGTATTGTCGTGATCATGATGTCCATACAATGCTAGGACAACCTTGTCACCAAGTTATCAAATACATCCCCATTCAGGCATACTATCCCAAAGACTTGATACTAAGTAATGACAGTCTCTATGATGATGGATACAAGTCACAGACTTTGCCCAGATCATCAACCAAAAAATCATCATTTAATCCTTCCAGTAGAAATTCATCACTGGAGGCAAAGAGAAACTCTGTCCCTGATATCTGTGCCTTAAAATCCCCTCAAAACAGTGCCTTAATTTCCTCAGGAAGTGATTCTTTACCCTCAAGGCATTCTGAAGGGAGAAGGGCTTGTCTTGGAATGTCAATAAGTGAGAGCCAGGGTAGTCCCACTAGTACAGACTCCTCTGTGCCATCAAAAGGCAGACTTGGTTCAAGTGCGGAGAATAATGAAAACACAGCTCTGACAGATTCCATTTTAACAGACAGTCCTAAAAGTGTCAGTAGCAGTGGAATATTTGCCCCGTGTAATTCACCAGATGCCACTCGTATAAGCTGCTCCACTATAGCAGACTCTCAGTTCATGGACCTTAGAGGCATTTCTGTGATACAACCTAACATTACAGCCCTGTCTGGAATTTCTGCCATCCCATCTTCCTCAATCATCTCAGAATTTAAAGTTCCTAAAGCACCCGCACCAAGAAAGTCTTCCCGTAGAAGGGGAAACAGGTGCAGTACACCTGATGTACGTACATCTACTCCTAAACCAAACTCCTACCCTAATTCTGTTCAAAGTGAGAAGGTTTCCTGTCGAAAATTGTTCTCATCTTCATCGTCAGCTCATTCAAGCCATGCCACTAGGACCAGTCATTCTAGCACTGGCTCAAGTTCTCGACTCTTAGACAAAAGAAGTGTCATCAAAAAGTTTAAACGGTTCAGTGAGAACTTTTACAAAACAAAGTCCAGCAGCAAAATTCAAATCGAGACTCTTGCCAATCTATAGTGCAATAAGATTAAACTGTTGAATGATGTAAAAGACATTTGATGCTCAATGGTTTCTGTCCTATTGTTTTAATGTATTATAGTCAGGTCTTTACAGTGCAATGCTACACAAAACTTAGAGATGTAAATTTGTATAAAAAAAATCTCAGGGTTTCTTTGAAAAGATAATGTAACCTAATGTATACCTCATTACCAAAGAGTTAATTTATTTGTTAAAATATTGTAAATGTCTTAATCTATGATTAAAGTGTCAGTGCTAGATATTTGTGAATTAAACTTAATAAATGAACAGCCTTTATATATTGTGTTTGATTGAGTTATATATCTCTTAATGAGTATTCCCTTGTATGTACTATTAGCAGACCAGTACAATCTTGTAAAACATTAAACTTTCGTGATTTTCCAATTTAAAAAACAATTGTTGCATAAACTTTCGAGTTCCAGAAAATAATATTTGATATGGGGCAAAACATACTCATGAAGGCAAAGTAAGCAAAGCCACGTATATTTACAGGTTGGTGCGCTTGAATAGTATAGTCTTTCCAGAACAAGCCTGAGTCTAACAAAAGCTTCGGTTTCAGACTATTGACTGCCAAATATTTAAAAGCCACTGTAGCAGGTAATTCAAACTTTAAAGGAATTACAACGGTAAAGAACCCGTTGATCACAAGCTATCGCACAGGGGTTGTTTTTTATTAATAAAATGTGTATTAGTGCCAGCCTGCTGTAAGGGAGCTCCAGTCACTTGATCTCTCAAAACTGCCCTATAGGTCCAGTTCACATGGGAAGGGCAACAGGTTTCAGAAGGGCTTAAGAGCACAAAAAACCTCTACATGATATCAAAGTTGAGTTAAAACTCCAGATTTAAACCTAAACGATGGAAGGTGAAGGCTAGATGAACAACAGAGCATTCCTGGATCTGTTATACATGAAAGGTTCATCAATGCAACCCTGGTATGATCCATACTGATCCTCACTAGTGTTATATATTAAATGAAATTCACCTAAATTAAGTTGCATCTGAAAAGAGCTTAAATCTGTGCTTATGTTTAAAAAGCTGCTCTCTTCTTTCTCATAGTTATTTGCCTTCTTGTCCCCCTTTATCATATGAACATTTTAATTTGGGTGCATGAAACTGTTGCAATTTATTTCTATCACAAAAAATCACATGCATGTGAAAGAACCATGTTTTAGATTTGGAGCACTGCAGGAAACAACAATCGATGCAATTTCTGTTTACACTAAACCCTCTATGCATCTGTCCTGTAATATATACAGAGGGCAAGCCTAATGGGCGAAGATCATTAGCATCATTGCCAACTTTCGAGGAGAAAAACACAAGACCACCACCGGAATAAAAATATAGAGCAATAAAAAAACTTTCCTTGCTAAACATTTGTGACCATTACACATATATTTAGGTATTCAGTGTAAACACCAAAGGACAACCTCTATACAAATTTCATCCAATGGTTAATAATGGACTGATCAGATGCAAAAAGCGATGTTGTTGAACACTCATACTGTGATTATCATAAATGTGTACAATAACCAGCTTACCACACAGACATATATACAGTATTTACCTGGGGGACATACCAGGTAATAGTTGGTGGCTTACCACACAGACATATATACAGTATTTACCTGGGGGACATACCAGGTAATAGTTGGTAGCTTACCACACAGACATATATACAGTATTTACCTGGGGGTCATACCAGGCAATAGTTGGTAGCTTACCACACAGACATATATACAGTATTTACCTGGGGGACATACCAGGTAATAGTTGGTATTTTATCAATCATAAATAAAAATGTGCTTTTGGATATCACTTGTCGGACAGCTGTTCTGCCACACCCAACAACGGACTGAAACTGAAAACTTTGCATTGTGGCATGCTTTGTTCAATTTTGTACTCAAGGTTATTTCAATAATATGCTTTTGCGAAAAAACAGCCTGCTGCATCCATTAGAACACTTCCCTTCTTTACCTAGGGTTGAAATGTGACCTCAGAATAAACAGCCGGCTGCTTCCATCAGAACATTTCCTTTCTTTACCTAGGGTTGAAATGTGACCTCAGAATAAACAGCCGGCTGCTTCCACTAGAACACTTCCCTTCTTTACCTAGGGTTGAAATGTGACCTCAGAATAAACAGCCGGCTGCTTCCATTAGAACATTTCCCTTCTTTACCTAGTGTTGAAATGTGACCTCTGAATAAACAGCCTGCTGCTTCCATTAGAACACTTCCCTTCTTTACCTAGGGTTGAAATGTGACCACAGAATAAACAGCCTACTGTTTCCATTAGAACACTTCCCTTCTTTACCTAGGGTTGAAATGTGACCTTAGAATAAACAGCCTGCTGTATCCACTAGAACACTTCCCTTCTGTACCTAGGGTTGAAATGTGACCTCAGAATAAACAGCCTGCTGCTACCATTAGAACACTTCCCTTCTTTACCTAGGGTTGAAATGTGACCTCAGAATAAACAGCCTGCTGCTTCCATTAGAACACTTCCCTTCTTTACCTAGGGTTGAAAGGTTATCTCAGAATAAACAGCCTGCTGCTTCCCTTAGAACACTTCCCTTCTTTGATTGTGATTGAACACCACCTCAAATCATGCGCAATAAATTGTAGAAATATTCAAAATATTTTGTCAGATTGTTAAGGTTATTTCACTCACATGACTGCATGCCAGCCCAATGGGTGTAGAGACCCCCCTTGACGCCACTGGAAATTAACTGTTGCCCCTTAGATCTAGGAGCATCAGGAACCGCCCGCTATTTAGCAGACCTTTCTAGACTGTTTTCCTGCAGGCCATAAAGCGGACTCGAGACATTTGTCAATTCATTCACTACAGCCCTGATATTTGTTGGGATAATGTCAATTCTCTCTCTACAACCCTGATATCTTCTGTGGGGTAATGTCAATTGTCTCACTACAAACCCGATGTCTTCTGTGGGGTAATGTCAATTCTCTCACTACAACCCCGATATCTTCTGTGGGGTAATGTCAATTCTCTCACTACAGCCCTGATACCTTCCGTGGGGTAATGTCAATTCTCTCACTACAGCCCTGATATCTTCTGTGGGGTGATGTCAATTCTTTCACTACAGCCCTGATATCTTCTGTGGGGTAATGTCAATTCTCTCACTACAGCCCTGATATCTCCTGTGGGGTAATGTCAATTCTCTCACTACAACCCCGGTATCTTCTGTGGGGTAATGTTAATTCTTTCTGTACAACCCTGATATCTTCTGTGGGGTAATGTCAATTCTCTCTCTACAAGCCCAATATCTTTTGTGGGGTAATGTCAATTCTCTCTCTAAAGCCCAATATCTTTTGTGGGATAATGTCAATTCTCTCACTACAACCCTGATACCTTCTGTGGGGTAATGTCAATTCTCTCACTACAACCCTGATACCTTCTGTGGGATAATGTCAATTCTCTCACTACAACCCTGATACCTTCTGTGGGGTAATGTCAATTCTCTCTCTACAACCCTGATATCTTCTGTGGGGTAATGTCAATTCTCTCACTACCTACAATCCTGATATCTCCTGTGGGGTAATGTCAATTCTCTCACTACAATCCTGATATCTTCTGTGGAGTAATGTCAATTCTCTCACTACAATCCTGATATCTTCTGTGGGGTACTGTTAATTCTCTTACTACAACCCTGACATCTTCTGTGGGGTAATGTCAATTCTCTCACTACAATCCTGATATCTTCACTCCTGAACATGTGGTGTGTTCTTTAAATGTGTAAAATAACCTCCAGTTGGATTGGTCAATACATCTGAAAGTGACATCTATAGGTCCTAGACTATGACGTAAATGGAGATTGTACGGTATGAGATTCGTAACGATGAGTTAGCTCTCATCTCCTGTCGAAGTGCATTATCAACCGAGCAAGAAGAGCAAAATTATACAGAGTCCGGCCTGAGACAATGAGAGCTGATACAACTACACATAACACAAACTTTACATATAATCTGTTTATCATATACCTTCAATGTTTCTTGGAAAGTTCTATTTTTGGAACAAATTCGATAAATTTTCAGTAATGATCGCTTGGATTTGTTTGTTCATTTGATTAGGGTTTAACGTTGTACTCGAGGGTATTTCACTTATATGATGACGGATTGTCAACTTCACACTACTCCTTGCCTAATTTTGATGGAAAGCCAGGAAGAAACCTTGTAAAAAAAAACCAACAATTGCCAGAGCCAAACAATGTGACTCACTCATATAACTGATGATCGACAGACAGACTCGAACCGATGATCAGTGCATCGGAGTAGTATTTGTAGGTGGACATGCTAACCACAAAGCCACGGCCTTGGGCTCAGGTGACAGATCAAGATTGTATCATTCTGTGCAGAAAGATGTCAATAACTCCACATATCATCTAGCACACAAAAGAGAAATAGTAGAAGCTTTTGTCTTTTTTTTTCTTAAACATGTGTGTATAACCTGAAATGCCAGGTTACAAAAACTGAAGTATGCACAGTTAATTGAAGTCAAAGGGAGGCAACTCTTTTCGCCAAAGCAAAATCCTTTGACAGTTATTAAACCCTTGTGAAACTTGATTAGACAGTACTTAACTCTGTAGCCCTTTCAATATCATATTCAAATCTAATACAACTGAAAAGAAACTGAATAAATGGTTTATGAGTAATTGTAATGCTTTTTCAGCTGCTTTAACTGTATGCCCCCTGGCCAAAGGTAGTAAGCCTGGTCACATTCACTGTTAATGGTTGTGTAATAGGGCCTATTACCCTCAAATTACTGAAATACTCATACCATTAATCAATAAATCCTCTTATCTGTAACTCTGTAAAGTCTAAGAGTTCATTTGTATGCTATTTGATAAGTTATTTTAAATTATATCACATGCAGACCCTGAAAAGATGTACAATTTCCCTCTAACTCAATATTTCTGGTCTTAAATTTCTCCCCAAATACACAGGGTTCATATACACTGTAATAGGCAATATTTACCAGTGTTACTTTGATTTTTCTTGTTACATTTTGGCACAGAATGATTTTGATTTAAAATTGGCATAAATGCATAAAAAAGCAGTACAATTGAATGTAACCCTGATAAAAAGCTTAAAACATCAACAATGTTCATCGAGAAAGCTGCCATTAAAAAAAATTTTTGGGCAAAAAAACAGAGTTTCACAATTTCTCGAGGGACCCTTAATAAATACAAATATTGGGCCACATATGTTTTGCCTGGTAGATGTTATCAATTTCTGTGTTCAGGGCACATTCCTGTCTAAATTTCTTCCCCAAGAAAAAGGACTTACCGGTAAGATAAACTGTTTGTACTTCTCATATATTTGTTCATGTTTTTTGGGGCTATCTGGATACAAGCTCTTCTTTGAGAGTTCCAATGTCATTTCACGTTTCAGATCCATTCCTAACTTGGAGTTAAGTTCTCTTTCAGACATCTAAAATAATGATGTAAACAAATAAATCTGAATAGGATCAGTCAAAAAGCCATTGCATACCACAGAAATTCTATACCATACAGAGTATAAATACAGCAGAAAAGGCATAAGTTTGTTTTATCAGAAAAGCAAAGCTGTTACCGTAATTGTACAAGATGTTATGACCTAATTAACACATTTCAATGAAAGATAATATTAATTTTCTTTAAATATCATATATGATGCTAAATTTAAAGTCTAACTTCTTTGACACAACAGTCTGGAATATCAGTCCCTCAAAAACTACTGAAGAAACCTGAAGGTCAACTTGAAGTTCAGATCTGTCTTTCACCTTGTGGTTTTTTTGGAGGGGTTTGTTGCTTAACATTAAACTCAGCAGTATTTCACTAGTTTGGTCCTTTAAATTTCATCTGATTATTTCTCCTAAATGTGTGGGTTTTGTGTTTTTTTTTTGTGGGGGGGGGGGGGGGGGGGG